>JAODAL010005290.1:0-145608 GCA_025379985.1 Phyllomedusa bahiana
GTAGTTGGGGGGTCCTGGAGTTAGGTAACATATTTAGGCCACAAGTTGGTATTCATTACAAAAGCCTCAGGTAGGTGTGCCACATGTAGGTTGGTAGTTTTGTCCTAGGTAGGCATTAGCTAGGCCACAGGCAAGTAAATAGGTCCCAGGTAGGAATACTACATGTAGGTACTGTAGGTCTATAGGCCAAGGTAGGCCGAAGTTAGTCCTGAGTTAGGTAGGAAGCCCCCATTTAGCTGGGCCCCAGGTAGCTAGGTAGGCAGTAGGTGGACCACAAGTAGGCTATAAGTGGGTCCCAGGTATCTGCATTGATAGGCTAAATGTAGGGCCCACATAGGTAAATAGGCTATAGGTGGGGCCCACATATGTAGATAGGTAGGTTAATAGGCTATAGGGGCTCCAAATAGGCAGGCAGGGTTTTGGTAGGGTATAGGGGCCGCATAAAGGTAAGCAAGCAGGGTTTAGGTAGGGTATAGGGGCCACATAAAGGTAAGCAGGCAGGATTTAGGTAGGGTATAGAGACCCCATATAGGTAGGCAGGCAAGGTTTAGGTAGGCTATAGGGGCCATATAGGTAGGTAGGCTGGGTTTAGGTAGGGTACAGGGGCCCCATAAAGGTAAGCAGGCAGGGTTTAGGTAGGGTATAGGGGCCCATGTAGGCTGCCAGGATTTAGGTGGGTTATAGCAGATGCTTCGCCTGCTACCCCGGTAGTTAAGCCCCTGGGCGGAGATATAGCGGTCTTAGAACAAGGAAATCCACAATTACCTGGTCTCCGAGGAAAAATAGTCCTGCTACTAGAAACAGTAAAACAGCAGCTCTATAAATGGAGATGCAATGACTTCATAGTGAGCACGCAATGATGTAATCATACTGGGAGAAGCTGTCTCACTTTATCTGAAAGATTAATATGGTCAAAATGCAGTTTCATTATATAGAGAACAGATCAAACTGCTGGAGATCACCACCATTCAGTTCTATTGTACACCATATTTAGTGCCCCAGAAGGGTACTTTGGACTGTGGACATTCACCCTACTATGCAAAGCCATCAGCACTTTACTATCTTGGCACCATGGTTTATACTGTTATGCATTTCTGTTTTATATTGTTGAAATCAGCTTGAATTGTTTAGTATAATATGTTCTGTTTATGTGCACTCTGGGAAGGGTTAACACACCGCCCGCTAATACTGAGATTTGCTACCTATGGACTGAGAAGTTGGTAACTTTCCAGTATGCTAGAAGATGCATAGTTGGGTTCAGATACTGACCTTTGCACTGTCTAGAAAAGATGCTGAGTCATTCCCATAGTCCAGAATGGAAACTCTATACAAATGTACGAGAGACTAAAATTGTAACTATGTTATAAGGGTTGTGCTTCTGCACTACACCCCTCCCGTTTAAAGATTCTAGATTATTTAAAAACTGTATAAAAGGCTAGCAATGAGAGCCCTTATCGGTTCTGGAGATAGAGACCAGTGGTTAGAGACTCTGCCAGATTGCCTGTGCGACCAGAAGAGGATTTGGAACATGCCAAGTCAGAGATCCTGGGTCACCAGAAGAGACTCTGCCGGACTTCTTGTGTGTCCAGAAGGAAATTCTGATGATACCAAGTCACAGATCCTGGATCACCAGCCCATTGGCCAGGAAGCTGCACACTGTTCTTCCCCCAACTAACCTTCCTGCAACAAAATCGTGGGCTGCTGGGTTTGTGCTATGGCAGCCAGCAGCCTAATAATGGCTGCCATCTTACTTCTCATATGTCTTCGTGACATAGGCAGGAAGTCATAGGATGCTATATTTGTACACTCTTCTGCATTACATACATATGTACACTCTTCTGTATTATAACATTGTCCCTCTAGGGGGACTAAATATATAAGTAAACATTTGTCGTTGATTTGGAAACAAATTTCTTAGAATGTTCACTTTTCTGGCACTTTCCTCACTGTCCCCTTACTATTCCCCACCTCTGTACAAACTTCCCAGGGGTGAGAGAGTTGGTACAGGCCATAGTTTAGAGGCACAGTCTTCTAGAGGGGTGGGGAGGAAACTGTAGCTAGGCCCTAAGTAGGTTGTGGGTGGGCCCCACGTGGGTAGGTAGGCTGTAGGTGGGCCTCACGTGGTAGGTATTGTAGGCTTTAGGTGGACACCAGGTAGTTAGATAGGTAGGCTGTAGGTAGGCCCCAGGAAGCTAGGTAGGTTGGCTGTAAGTGGGTCCCAGGAACTTAGGTAGGTAGGTTAAAGTTGGACCCCGGGAGCCAGGCAGGTAAGTGGGCCCTAGGTAGCTAAATATATATGCTGTAGGTGGGCCCCACATAGGTAGGCTGGCTATAGGTAGGCCCCAGTTAGGTAGGTAGGCAGTAGTTTTGCCCCAGGTAGTATAGGCTATAGGTGAGCCCCTGGTTGGTAGGTAGGTAGGCTATAGGTGGGCCCCTGGTTGGTAGGTAGGCTATAGGTGAATCCCTGGTTGGTAGGTAGGCTATAGGTGAATCCCTGGTAGGTAGGTAGGCTATAGATGGAGCCCTAGCAGGTAGTTAGGTCGGGCCCCATTAGTAAAAAAGAAGAAAATAATTAACTCGCCTGTCTCTCGAACTGCAGTCCAACTTCTCCCAGTGAAACCCAGCATAGGTGGAGCGATGATATGACGTCATCACACTAAACATGTCATCACTAGGTGCCAACACCTGGTAGGCTTAAGGTCTAGGGCCGTGCAGTCACTGCCTCTGAATGCTTGGAACAGAGGGCCCGGATGTTTTGAGGCAGGATGTGCCAGGTCCCCTGGGCCCTGTAACACCGACTATGGCGATAGTTCCGCCCCTGACTTTGATGGCATTTCACTAGGATATGCCATCTTAGTCTGATGGGTGCGGTTCGCAGTTGCACTCCATTCTGTTCTATGGGAATTCCAAGCACAGGAGAGCGGAATGTTTGGCTCCTATTGGAACTCCCATAGTACAGAATGGAGAGTTCTGTACAGGCGCGGCCGGCTCTCTAATCTGCTCTGTAATTTTCGGGGGCCTGTTCCTGAGATAGCGGCGAGCTCCACCTCTGGGACTCAGACCTGTCAGACTTTGATGGCATATTCTAGCGATATTTCATCAAAGTCTATGGCAGTAAAATCCCTTTAAGGGGTTAAAGGAATTAATCCCTAAAAATTGACTACACTCCTTTTTTTTCTTTCGTACCGTGCAATGGTCAAGAATAAAATTATATATATATCTCAATAAATCTGTAGCCATTTATAGGAACATTCCATAGACATCAATGGGTTTCCAAGCTGACCCAACCTCAATGTTCCTGTCTTGTCTCCAGTTGGTTTGGTCGTCCAATAGGGTTATAGGCATTGGGATGTCAGATTTCGGGTTTCTATGCGAGGTTACTGCCAGGGGTCACATATTTAAGGCTGAAAGCGGCCATGGTCGGCCAAGTCATAATTTCCATGTTCTGCATAAGAAAATAATAATTGAATGTTTTCCCTCTGGCTCCTGCACCGCCTCATACCAGCTGCCTTGCACTTGGATAAAGAGGAGGAATGTGGATTGTGTAATTGCTCCGGGTTTCGCCAGCAGCGATGCTGTAAGGTCGCTCGGCGCAGAAAGTCATAAAACGCTGGAAGGCTCCTAAGTAAAACACATTTCGGGTCCGACAGTTTATTTCTTCAGAAACCCAGGTTTGTTCAGCACTTGCTGTAAAAACGTAGAAGGAGTTGCGCCGGACAATGAGCGCACAGTGCTGGCGCAAGGGGTGTGCGAACGAAAACAAATATGGTGGTGAACGTCCTTCTTGTATAAGTAACAGGAAAGTAGCAAGGAAGCAGAAACCGGCGATCTGTCGAGATAGGTGAAAGCCGGTTACCTTGTCCAAAGGTTTTTTTTTCAAATTCTAGAAAAAGCTTTAATGAAGGTCGAATACCATAAACACATGTAACAATCATACAAAAGGTGCAAGGTAACAGAAAAGAGCCCTGTAGTTTAGGGCTCCGCCTTATGGAGTGCACAATCATATATGTCGACCTAAGAACATAAGGAAAAAGAAGACATTGGTGTCCAGGGCGCCCGTTCATTCCCTATCTCAATAGGCATCACAAAGAAAGCAATGTAAAAAAAAGTAAGGGTCGCCACCGGCATACGAAATGTAACAGTACTATAGGTAGCCACGAAGAGGGGGAAAGGACGGAAGGGGTAAGGGAAGAAAGCGGGAGGAGGGGGCGGAAACGAGGTGGAGGAGAGAAAGAAAGAGGAGAGAAAAAAAAAAGGGGGGGGAGGGGGAGGGCCAGAGCCCAATACCATGATACCCATGGGCGGTTACATACTTGAAGGGGGAGTTCCAGGCGGAACCATGTCCACCGCAGAGGGTCCACCAGCTACCACGCCTTATGCCGTAAGGAATGCAGGGGAGGCCTTGATCTCAGACCAGTAAAACCAGGTCTTATTGAGTCTTCTTATCTGTTTAGGAGAGTGAGCTACCAGTTCCTCCATCCTCTGGATGGAATTGATTTCCCCAAACCACTCCTCAACAGAAGGCTGGGTAGAGGATTTCCATTTTCTGGGGATTACGGTTTTGGCCGCTTGAAGCAGTTGTCTAAGGACAGATTTCTTGTATTTAGAGATTGGCATATCAAATCATTGTCCAAAGGTTTTTAAGTGCAGGGCACCTTAAATGAAAATGGTGGTCTACTTTGGTTGATCCCTTTTTGTTAGAAGGGTCAATAAATTGATCCCACCTGTTGAGATCCCTGTGGATCGGCTGTCCTACGGCGCCACCACAGGGGAAATAAAGTATTACACAGGTGACAATGAAATGAATGAGCAGGCCACGAAATGCACAGACAGGCCAGGTCCTCACAGGACAGAGCTGGGTTCAAAATGGAAGAACCTAAATTATTAACCGAGAATTCCCTAATATAGAGGACATTGCATTTTACCCTTTAGTGCATTTACATAGTTACATAGTTAGTACGGTTTAAAAAAGACACGTGTCCATCAAGTTCAACCAAGGGTGGGGAAAATGTGGGTGAAGGGAGGGAGACAAGGAGTTCAAGCCCAGCCCCCCCCCTGGTGAATGCCCTGAAACCCACAAGGCAAGAACCAATCTGCTCCGGGGGAGACCCCATCTCTGACCCCAGAGCCTCCACCAGCCAGGATTCAGAATTTTACATCGCTACATACATATTAATATTCTTTAGTTCCAGGTAGATATCTAAGCCTTTCTTGAAACCCTCAACTGTTCCTGCTGTGACCAGCACCTCAGGCAGGCTATTCCACAGATTTACAGTTCTCACAGTAAAGAAAACTTTTCTCCGCTGGAGATTGAATCCTTTTTTTCTCTAGTCAAAGGGAATGTCCCCTTGTCTTTTGAGGGGCTTTACATGAAATAATTTTTCCCCGTACTTTTCGTAGGGACCATTTATATATTTATATAAATGAATTATGTCTCCCCGAAGCCGTCTTTTCTCAAGACTCAATAAGTTCAATTCTACACGGCCATTGAAATGAATACACAGTGGGGCCACGATTGTGGGGTGCTATTCGGTTGATTTTGTAGCTGCCATGATTATACTTCTATTACACCCCGCCATGAGCAGGCTGTAATAGGAGACTAATGATAGGCCTATATGCTACAGTAAAGAGTACTGCTCAAAATAGTACAAGAGATCAAGCAATTATATGTTCAAGAACTCTAAATGTTAGTATAAAAAAATTAAAAATCATAAAAAAAGTCAAAACACCCCTTTTCCCAAATTAACACTAAAAAAGAGAAACAGAATTGGTATCAACACATCCCGAAAAGTCCAACCTAACACAATATCATGTTATTTATCCTGCATTATAAACAACATTAAAAAAAAAACAACAAGAATAGTTGTTTATTGGTCATCCTGCCTCCCAGTAAAATTGGAAATTGGAATAAGGATCAAAACGATGCATATGCTCCAAATTAGTACCAATGAAAAGTAGACCTCACACAGCAAAAAAACAAAAAAAAATAAAACAACCATCACACAACTCTGTCACATAGAGGTGTCTAGAGGGAACAAAGGGGACTGGAAAGGACAGAGTAGTGAGGAGGGGAAAGTGATATATGGAGAGGACAGAGGAGTCTGGAAGGCATAGAGGAGTCTGGAGGGGATAGAGGAGTCTATAGGGGATAGAGGAGTTTGGAGGAGACAGAGGAAACT
Source organism: Phyllomedusa bahiana (assembly GCA_025379985.1). NCBI lineage: Eukaryota > Metazoa > Chordata > Amphibia > Anura > Hylidae > Phyllomedusa > Phyllomedusa bahiana. The sequence continues at coordinate 6,180 of JAODAL010005290.1, forward strand.
GGAGGAGACAGAGGGGTCTGAAAGAGGCAGGCGTCTGAATAAAACAGAGGTGCCTGGAAGGGAAAGAGGTGTCTGGAGAGGAGAGAGGTGACTTGAGAGAACAGAAGAATCTGGAGAAAGACGGAGTGTGAGGAAACAGAGGAGTCTGGAGGAGACAGAGGTATCTAGAGGAGACATAGCAGTCTGGGAAGGGCATAGGAGTCTGGAGGGGACATAGGAGTCTGGAAGGGACATAGGAGTCTGAGGAGGACATAGAAGTCTGAGGAGGACATATGATTTTGAGGAGGACGTAGGAGTTTGGAGGGTGCATAGGAGCCTGGGGGAGACAGAGGAGTCTGGAGGAGGGACAGAGGAGTCTGGAGGAGGGACAGAGGAGTCTGGAGGAGGGAGAGAGGAGTCTGAGGACGACAGAGGAGTCTGAGGAGACATAGGAGTCTGGAGGGGACATAGGAGTCTGAGGAGGACATAATGATTTTGAGGAGGACATAGGAGTTTGGAGGGGGCATAGGAGCCTGGGGGAGACGGAGGAGTCTGGAGGAGGACAGAGGCTGGAGGAGGACCGAGAGTTGGGGAGGACAGAGGAGCCTTGGGGAGGACAGAGGATCTGGAGGGGCATAGGAGCCAGTGGGAGACAGAGGAGCCTTGTGGAGACAGAGGTATATGGAGGAGACATAGGAGTCTGGAGGGGACATAGGAGTCTGGAGGGGACATAGGAGTCTGAGGAGAACATATGATTTTGAGGAGGACATAGGAGTTGTGAGGGCGCATAGGAGCCTTGAGGAGGACAGTGGAGTCTGGAGGAGGACAGAGGAGTCTGGAGGAGGACAGAGAGTCTGAGGAGAGTCTGGAGGAGGACAGAGGAGTCTGGAGTGGACAGAGAGCAGGAACATAGAGTCTGGAGGGTCGATGGATCAGTGGAGACAGGGGAGTCTTGTGGAGACAGAGGTATATGGAGGAGACATAGGAGTCTGAGAAAGACATAGGAGTCTGGAGGGAACAGAGGTGTCTAGAATAGACAGAGGAGTCTGGAGGAGGCAGAAATATCTGGAAGGTATAGAGGAATCTGGAGGGGACAGAGGTGTCTGGAAGTAGCATATTCCCTTCTCCCTCTTGAGAAAGCATGCATGCTCATCCAAGGTGAGCATTCATGTTAATGGAAGAATTAAGAAGGAGGGGATAAATCTATATTTAATGGTAATTTAAGATCCCTGACTTCACCAGTGTGGTCTTCCCACATGTATATAAAACAAGGTTATTTTTGCTAAATTTACCCTCTAAGCTCCTAAAATATCAGCACGAGCCTACAAGATGAAAAAAAAAACAAAGGCTAATGGAAAGGGGCCAAAAGAAAACAAGGGAGAAAAGAACCTAACATGATTATGTCAACTTTCTATGTTTGCATTTGTTTTTTTGGGTTCCTCTGGGTACCCTGGTTGTTCCAATGTACACCACTCTATTGACTTCCCTGGCCTGCACCTACCCCTCTAGCATTAACAGATGCAAACTGGCAGCAATTATTGATGAAAGATGCACAGTGCTTCTTACTATCTATTTTTTGGGAGATGTAATAACCATCATTCCAGTCACGTGAGGGGACATCTTCTCCGGCCTCTGAGTTACAATTACACAACTGCATTACAGACAGAATTCCAGTAATCCCTGCTGCCTCTTTTGAAGACTACTCTTTTTATGCTATTTATACCCCGGGACTTGGGAGGTTATGATGAAAGGATCTGACCTGCTCACATTCTGTTAAGGAGTTACCACATATTTCAGTCAATGCAGAATGTATGAGAACGAGTGGACTATATGAAAGGGTCGTCTTTCTTTTATACGGGAAGAGAGAAGCAAAGACAAGAAGCCGATAGGAAATGTTATTCCTTTAGGTCGAAAAAAACTGTGCAGAGAGAACGTTTTGGACTCCTTAGATTCTCCTGTAAAATATTTTGATGCACTTTTAATTTTGTTATTTCCTCAATGATAACAAGATGTTCAGACCCAAAGTTGCCCCAAACCATGATGCCCCCTACACCATTCTTTACATTAGGGATGAGGTTTTGGTGTTGGTGTGCAGTGTCCTTTTTACTTCAGGCATAGAGTTGTGTATTGTGCTAAAAAAAAAAAATCTCTTGTTTTATCTGTCCATAGAACGTTTCCCAGAGGTGGTGGAACATCCAGATGGTTTCAGGCAAATCTGATATGGAAGATGGATACCATATATTTTTGGACAGCTTTGGCTTCCTTTGTGGTGTTCTTCCATAAACTCCATTCTTGGTTAGTGTTCTTTTAATAGTGGACAACCTGAGTGGAGGTTCTTGCAGTTTTTTTGCTGTTACCCTTGGAGTCTTGCTCACTTCTTTCTGGATTGCCCTTTGTGCAGTAGATCACTCCTGGAGACAACAGCAACAGTCCAGAATTTATTTTTGATTTGTAGAGAAGTTGACTTAAAGGGGTTGTCTCACTACAAGGATTGCTGCTTTTTATGTTAAAGATCTTGCAAAAACAAGTCACTTTGCAATATGTGTCCATTAACAGTGTCCTACCTATTCTGAGATTTCCCCTCTTGTATGGGCTGCATCAGCTCCTCAGGTCACTATAGCTACAGACCTGTTTGATCTCTCCCAATAGGCTGCCAGCAACGGTTGCTATAGCTACAGACCTGGCTTCTACTGCAGCCTAGTGGAAGCCCGTAAACACACCCCTGAATTCAAAATGAAACCAAGAAAACAGAACTGAGGTAAGATGAATCAATGTAGTGAGGCAACCCCATTAACATAGGTTGATGTGCACCAAGGCATTTGGCAATGCTTTTCAAGCCCTTTTCATTTTGCATTGAGGCATGGTTCACACTAACCAATTTTTTTTGCAGTACATCAACTGTTTCACCTTGCATTATGGATATTTACTCAATGGGGCACATTTATTATGGCAATTGTGCCCCAATTCTGGCAAATTTGTAAAAACGTATGCAAACCTGGGTGCCACTGGCGGCGGTCTGTGTGTGTACATGTATAATTTCATGTGTGCCGCAGCCCTGCCAGTGGCACCCAGGTTTACATACGTTTTTTCAGAGATGTTTTTGTGTGCAGAAACATACGTTATACTTGGTGTACATTGATTTTAACCTATATGGGGAGGAAGGGGTCCCTCCATTTTGGGTTTCTGTACCCGCCCACTCTCACAGGCTGTCATAAGAAGTGCAGCTTGCAGGTTGGGTGTTTTTTATTTTTTCTCTCTGAATAATGGAGGTCGGTTGACTCAGTGAGAGGCCTGATTGGCTCGATTGAGAGGTAAAGATAAGATAGGACTGCCCTATCTGAGATCACGTTGAAAGTCGTGGGCAGCTTAAACATCTTTTGATCAAAATATGCGAACCGAGAATCTCATAGTTTTTTCATGACTGTAGGCAAGACACTCGTCTTTGTACTCCACACCTGGTTGTCGCCACACACACTTGACTCCATCTGAACCAAATAAGTATCATGGTCTCATCAGACCAAAGAGTATGGTTCCAGTAATCCATGTCCTTAGTCTGCTTGCCTTCAGCAAACTGCTTGTGGGCTTTCTTGTGCATCATCATTAGAAGAGACTTCCTTCTGGGACGACAGCCGTGCAGACCAATTTGATGCATTAGGCGGTTTATGGTCTGTGAACTGACAGACTGATCCCCCACCCCTGTAACATCTGCAACAATATTGGCAGCAGTCATCTCTGCATATGACATTTAGCATGTGCCCTCTGACTTCATGGCAAGGCCTATTCTTAGTGGAACCTGTCTTGTTAAACCGCTGTATGGTCTTGGCTGCAGCTCAGTGTCAGGGTGTTGGCTTCTTCTTATAGCCTCAGCCATCTTTATGTAGAGCGACAATTTTTTTCAGATCCTCAGACAGTTCTCTGCCATGAGGAACCATGTTGAACTCCCAGTGACCAGTATGAAAGAGAGTAAGAGCAATAGCATGAAATTTAACACACCTGCTCATCATTCAAACCTGGGACCTTGTAACAGTAATGAGTCACATGGAGGGAAAATTGCAAATTGTGCACAATTTTTCCATTTTCACTTAGGGTTGTACTCACTTTTGTTGCCAGCAGTTTAGACATTGATGGCTGTGTGTTGTTATTTTCAGGATATCAAAGTGTCATATCTTCAGTGTTGTCCCATGAAAACATATCATACAATATTTACAAAAATGTGAGGGTGTACTAACTTTTGTGAGATACTGTACATATACAAGCACTTGTACAAACACAAGTCCTTACAGTAGGTATGTACAATTTTATAGCACTGCCTAGAGGTCAGAAATGCGACTGTAGCTGGTGTAGAGGTTGCAGTAATTCTTTTGATTTGGTTTTGATGCCTAGATGGGCCCTTTGACATCTAAGAAGTATCTAGCAATGCTAGACTGGTTGGACTGGCACAGAATTTGGATAGAATACAACAATAGGGATTATATAGGGATTATGTTACAACCTACCTACCATGAGAAACCAACCTGGACTGGCTGACACGGGAGGAGGGGAAACTCCTGGTGGGCCCTTGGGCATGGTGGGACCCTGAGAATTGCAGGTCTTGGGCTGTTTGTCAGGGAGAAAGGCAGAGCAAGACAGGCAGAAAGTCAGAAGCATGTGTAATATGTGCAGTCATGTATCTTAGATGTACTGTGGGCCCCAAGAATCAACTCCACTGCTGGGCCCCAAGGATCAACTCCATTGGTGGGCCCCAAGGATCAACTCCATTGGTGGGCCCCAAGGATCAACTCCTCTGGGGGCCCCAAGAATGAACTCCACTGGGGGCCCCAAGAATCAATTCCACTGGTGGCCCCAAGAATCAATTCCACTGGTGGCCCCAAGAACTCGAGTAAAGTTCGAGTTCGACATGGCGTTTGGCACGCCAGTCTTCAGCACCTTTCTGCACTTTTGGCGGCCATCTAATCAGTACAGAGCACAGAGAAGTGTCAAAAATGTCATCGCTGAGGCGTAGGGCTCTCATTGGCTGCTAAAATCAAATGACCATGTTATATATATTTCACTGTATTGCCTTGTGAACGCCATTTTCAGCTCACTCTCTGTACTGTACAGACTGCTCTTAGATAGCATTTTCCTCTCCATATACAGCAATAGTTAGGGAGTTTGGTATTGCTGGCCGCATCTTTCCCACACCCAGAAGCTGTTATTTGGTGACATTTGCAGGCTCACATAACGCCTAACTCTCTTATACATGGATATATATTATACAGAGTGCTTGGATTTGCTAAATCATACTCAGTTCCCAAAAGTTAAATTTTTGCAGTAAAACATTTTATAACACACTGTCTCCAATTCTCCTATACAAAGAAATATATTCTAAATAGTGGTTGGTTGGTGAAAATTATACTGAGTGGTGAAAAGTTCATTTTTGCAATTTTGCGGGTTCAGTAATTGTATAACACACCGTCTCCAAATCTCCTATGCAAAGAAATATATTTTAAATAGTGTCTTCTTATGTGTCAAAGGGGCTTTTGGGCCCCCCTCAGGATGCAGGGCCCCGTAGCAGCTGCTACCGCTGCACCTCCTATACCTGCACCCCTGCATGCAAGCTGTTCTCATCTTTTCAGTTAGACATTTTAAGGAATTAAGTATTTTAGCCTCTCAATTTTTTTCTGTCACTCTTAGAGACAAATTTTCTTCACTAAGTTGTTCCACGTCTCCAGTTTACTGTTTTGGATGATAATTACATCTTCTCCTCACCTGTATAGGTATAAAAATGAACCCGAACATCTCCTCCCATTGACTTTAATGGGGTTCGTGTTCGACTCGGACCTCAAACCGAACAGCAGTACTGTTCTAAGTTTGACTCAAACTAAAACATTTTACTGTTCACTCATCTCTAACCAATTCCACTGGTGGGCCCAAAGAATCATCTCCACTGGTGAAGTCACCTCCACTGGTGGGCTCCAAGAATCAACTCCACCGGTGGGCCCAAAGAATCATCTCCACTGGTGGGTCCCAAGAATCAACTCCACTGGTGAGCCCCAAGAAACAACTCCTCTGTTGGGCCCCAAGAATCATCTCTACTGGTGGGCCCCAAGAAACAACTCCACTGGTGGGCCCCAAGAATCATCTCCACTGGTGGGCCGCAAGAATTATATCCACTGGTGGGCCCCCAAAAATCATCTCCCCTGGTCCCAAGAATCTTTCCCCTGGTGGGCCTCAAGAATCCAACTCCACTGGTGGGCCTCAAGAATCAACTCCACTGGTGGAGGCCCAAGAATCATCTCCACTGATGGGCTCCCAAGAATCAGCTCCACTGGTGGGCAACAAGAATCATCTCCACTGGTGGGCCCTAAGAAACAACTCCACTGGTGGGCTCCCAAGAATCAGCTCCACTGGTGGGCACCAAGAATCATCTCCACTGGTGGGCCCCCCAAGAATCAGCTCTACTGGTGGGCACCAAGAATCATCTCCACTAGTGGGCCCCAAGAATCAACTCCACTGGTGGGCCCCTAGAATCAACTCCACTTGTGGTCCCCAAGAATCAACTCCACTGGTGGAGGCCCAAGAATCTTCTCCACTGGTGGGCCCTAAGAATCCTCTCCACTGGTGGGCCCTAAGAATCATCTCCACTGGTGGGCCATAAGAATCATCTCCACGGGTGGGCCCTAAGAATCATCTCCACTGGTGGGCCCCAAGTTTTGACATGAACACAAGATAAATTAAGTTACCGTATAGCCTGCAGTCCTTTCATGCCCTTCAGCGTGGCTAACTATAGTGCCCAACAATCTGCTCCACATGGGAAAGTCAGCCGTATCCACAACATGGTTGGACCCTATAACGTGACATCCACAGATGAAAGGATTCAGGTCCATCAAAATAAAAAGTCAACCTAGGAAAAAACAATTTTGCACCGACCTGTCAGATGGTTTTACCCTCCATGTTGCGCTTTTGAAGTCAGCTTCAAAGTTCACTTAAGGAATGAATGACTCTGCCTCCGGATCACCCTCTGTAAATATCACAAGCACCAGTGAGACCTCTGGAGCAGCGAAATAAAAGGTACAAAGGAACAAGTGTATCCTGGTTCATCATCATTACCCAGTAATTAGGTACGTAAATATAGGGGTGAAGAGATAACAGCTTCATCTTGACTCGGGCTTGTGAGGGGTCCAAAGGCCCTTCTGCCACATAAGAAGATACACAAGCCAGGTGGAGGGACACAAGCCAGGTGGAGGGGCCTGTTACAGATTTTGTAGAGAGATCCAGGAGCTTAGTAATGGAAATTTATAATATATATATAAAAAACAAAACAAACAAAAAAAACCTTCTTTGCTATTTTTAGTGAACCAGAACAATGGAGGTCCACCATGGGGTGCAGTTCAGAGGCCTCCAACCTGAAAAGCTAAGAAAGCTGGCCATAGACATGTTGGTTATTATTGAAGTGGTTGTCTGGATTATAAATTTTATTTCCAAAAAGTTTATGGAGGCTCCCACTTTTGGAACATAAAGGGTTTGTCTCACCATGCTGTTTCACAGAGCCACAGTCAGCTTCAGACTCGCACGTTTTGGTCAGGCTGTGGGTGGATCTATAGCAGTGATTGACAGATCAGCTGTAAGGGCTGGGTAGTGGATCCGCCGGACCACCGCAAGCGATGGTAGTTAAGCCACGCCAGGGAACGGAATCTAAGAAGCCCCCGGGTTTTCACCAGACCCGCCGCAAAGCGCGGGATGGACTTGTTTGCGGCGTGGGGCTACCAGTCGTCCCCCCTGACGTGACTTGCTTGCGATGGCACCGAGGTGCAGCGTGGTGCAGAATCGTAGTCCGAGAATCGTAGTCGTGGGCAGGCAGCAGGGCAGGACAGGGGGCAAAGGTTCGTAGTCGTGGACAGGCCCGGAAGGTCGGGGCAGGCGGGAGAGGTTCGGAGTCGAGAAACGTAGCAAGAGGTCTGGTACACGGAAAGGCAGAATACACTTTGGGAACGCTTTAGCTAAGGCACGAGGGAACATAGATCCAGCAAGGAGTGTTAAATGGATTACCTTAAGTAGGAGAAGCCCAGGCAATCAGCCAATTAACGGGCGCTGGCCCCTTTAAATCCACCCAGAACGAGCGCGCGCCTTAGGACACAGGCACGCGCGCCCCGGCCCGGCAGAGGACGCGGACGGCACAGGAGCGAGGTTAGGTGAATCCCTGGCAGTTTTCAGCCCCCCGGCTCGTCCCGCGGCCAGCGGGGGCACCCGACCCGGTGGACACCCCGGACAGGGGGTCACGGGTGCGCCCGCGGCCCGCGGGGCCCGGGGGGCAGGGGGGGCCGTGACAATAAACCCCCCCCCCCGTAGGTCTCCCCCTCTACTGAGGCTGAAGGAACTTACGGCCAAGTTCTGGATTCCGGAAATTGGACTCTGGTTCCCCGGACCTCTCTTCGGGGCCGACACCCCTCCAATCGACAAGAAATAATCGCGTACCCCGACGATCTTCATGTCCAGGAGGTCCTTCCTTAAAGACATCCGGGGATTCTAGCATCGGAGATTGACAGCCCCCCTCTGGGAAAAACCGGTTTTTTCGGGACCAAGGCTTCAGGGGGGAAACATAAAAGGGCTTTGGGGACCCGGAGAGTTTGGGGGCAGACAGAGTTTATAGGACACCGGGTTCAGTTGTCGCAAAATTTTCTAAAGGGTCCCAAAAAAAACCGAACCCAAATTTTTAAAAAAGGGAAAATTCTTGAGGGTATGTACCTAAAACGAGAGCCACCCCCTATCCCCTGGGGGGAACGAAGGTCCCCCCCTTCTTGTCAGCCTGGGTTTTCATACGGGCAAAAACCCGGAGTGGGGCTTGTGGGTCTCCGCCAAAGGGTCTTGATACCGAACCTGTTTTGTCCACGGCGGGCCCTCGGGGGAGGAACCCCGGGGGGAAGGGAGGGGGGGGTTTGACAGCCATAGACCACCGGGAAAAAGGGAACGGTGGGAGTGGGAGTCCCGATGATTAAAAGGGAAACTCGCCCAAGGTAAAACCCCGGGAACCAGTTTCCTGTCGCCCGGGACCAAGGTCAAATCCCTCCCCCAAAATTTTGGTTTACCCTTCCACCTTCCTTTGTCGGGGAGATAGGGCGGAAAAAAAAACCCAAAGTTTGTTTTGAAAAGGGGTCCCAGAGCCGCCAAAAAGGAGACGAACTGGCGCCTCGGTGGGAGACGGGTGGTAAGGTAAGCCATGTAGACGAAAGATGTGATGGTAGAATATCCTGCCAATTGGGGAGCCAAAGGGAAGAAAAAGGAAGGGGCAAAAATTGGGACATTTTAAAAAAACGGGTCATGACAACCCAGATACCAGTTTCCCAAACAAAGGAAGGGAGGTCCGTGAAAAAAGCCCCATCCTATGTGTGACCATGGAGATTTGGAACGGCAAGGGACTAAGCCCCAAGCGGGCCCTAGGCGGGGAACCTTTTTTTTGGGGCACTTTTGGGGGTTTGCGGGAAAGAACAAAGTCCTTGACGTTTTGGACCCGGGTTGGCCCCCAGTTGCTTGAGATGAGAGCAAAGGATTTTCAAAACCCCGGGAAGGGCCCCCCAGAAAAAAGAACCCAAAACCCCCCCCCAACCCAAAATTTCCCCCTCCGAGTGGGGGGCGCACATGGGTTCTGCCTGGGGGAACGTGCGGAGATCCCCCGGAAACCCCCGGGGCCCAAATCGTTGGGGAGGGGATGATATCTGGGGCCACAGGTTCCTCCCCGGGTTTAACGTCAAAGAAGGGGGAGGGGGCATCCGCCCTTGAAAATTTTTCCTCCCCGGGTCGAAAGGGGAATTTTAAAAAATCAAAAGGGAGAAAAAAAAAGAGCCCCCCCGGGCGGGCGGGTTTAGGCGCTGAGCCGTCTGTAGGTATTGCAGATTTTTAGGGGTTTGTAAAGACGTCAATGAGGGAAAGCTCCCCCCAAAAATTTTTCCCCCTTTTCCTCCAGGGCCAAATTTTTAAAGGCCAACAGCTCCCGATCTCCTTTTAGCGTAGTTTCGTTCGGGCCGAAAGAAAATTTAGAAAAGAAACCGCATGTGAGGGTTTTTGCCTTTGGGGGCCCCCTTCTGGGCCCGGGGACCGCCCGCCCCCACAAAGGGGATAAAACCTCCATGAAGGGTTTTCAGGATCGGGACGACCCAAAAATGGGTGCGGGGGAGAAGGCAGATTTTAAATTTGGGGAAAACGTTTCCCGGGGCAAAGGGGGACCAGCATCTAGGATTAGCTTTTCCCCCCGGGTGAGGCCACAAGGGGAGCCCTACCGTGGAAAAGGGGGGAATAAACTCCCGGGTAGTATTGGGCGAATCCTAGAAACGTTGAATCGCCCGGAGACCGCGGGGCGCGGCATTTTTGGAATCGCTAAAGAGTTTCGCGGGAAATCCATTTTGGGGGACCTCGATCAGAGACAATGAACCCCCGGGGAAAGGATGGTGGCCTGGGGGGAAACCGAAAATTCCCCCTTTTTTGGGCATACAGTGGGTTTGTCCCGGCGTCGCAGATTTGGGGTTTCTTTCCCCCGGGTGGGCCTTTTATTCGGGGGAATAAATAAAAATATCGTCCGGGTATACAATACGCAGGTGTACAGCAGCCCCGGGAACACGTCTTTTGACAAACCCCCTGGAAAAGGGCCCGGGGGCTTTTGCATACCCAAAAGGCATCACGAATTTTTCAAATGTCCTTTCTCGCTGTTGAAGGGTTTTTTCCCTTTGCCCCTTTTCTCAAAATTCATGGGGTTTTGGGGCCCCCAACGTAGATCCAATTTGGGAAAAAAACCACCTACCCCCTTTGAGACGGTAAAAACAGCTCCGAGATCAGGGGAAAGGGAGGGAAGCGGTTTTTAAAACGGGAAAATTTTTTTTAAGCCCCTTTTAGTCTATGCAGGGACGGGGAAACCACCCTTTCTTCTCACGAAGAAAAACCCAGCTCCGGCTGGGGAGGGGGTTTTCGATAAACCCCTTTTTTGAAATTTCTCCAGAATTGGGCCGAAAGGGCCCTGAGTCTCCGGCACACAGGGGGTTAACCCCCCCCCCCGGGAGGACTGGTTTTGGGGGCAATAGGCTTCGAAAAGGGCCGATGTGAGGGCAGCGAATCGGCCCCCTTTCTGGGAGAATACACCCCAAAAAATTTCCGGGTACCCCGGCCGGCGGGCCCAAAGGCAAGGGTTTTTTGACAAGGGGGAAAGCGGAAAAGTGGAAAGGCCCCCGGGCTTTGTACCTCCCCAAGCAGCGGTTGGGGGCTTTCCGGCCCAAACCGGATTTTCCCCCAACCTTCCAATCGAGCGTAGGGGCGTGGCCTTGCACCCGGGGAAGCCCCAAGGGGATAGCCAAAGGAAGCCGGGACAGAACGGGGAACCCTAATCTTCTCTTTATCAAGCCCCCACACGGAGATAAACCGGGCCCGGGTTATGAAACCGGGATGGGTCAGTGAGGAGCCCCCCACTGACCGAAGGTATAAGCAGGGGTTTCCCTCCAGCCGGACTAAGGTATGCGGTATGGGGTTACCAACGGGCTAAGATGAATTTTCCCGGAAAGATCCCGGTCCGGGAAAAGGAAAAAACCCCGGAACAAGGACCAGCATCAGAAGTCACCTCTACTGGCATAACAGACGGGAGAGGAGGGGAAAATGCACCTAGGCCCCTCTCCCACGGGGGGACCTTTGGTGAGGAGTTTCCCGGGGCTTGGGGAAAAGGGCGAAAGGGGGGCCCGTTTTTTGCCCGGAAGGGTCCAGGTGGCGCATAGAGGCATTGCTTCTTCCCGCCCGAAAGGCGGTTTGTTCTTTTTCCCCCGTTAAGGGGCCATCCAATTGCATCGGTTTCCCCCGTGGGTTTTGGGGGTGGAAAAGGAAATTTCTGGGAAAAACTGGAGCCAAAGGGGAATCGCCCGGGGAGGACGACAGAGTCTCTTTCTTGGGGGAAAGGGCCCCCCTGCCCCTCCCAAACCTTTCAACAATACAAATAGCTAGATTATTAATTCATTTAGGGGGGACGGGGGTCTCTTTTCTCCAAAGCTTTTTTACCCTGTGACGACCCTTCTTTTGGGGAGCGCATTTGGGGGGCATTGTTCCAAGCGAGCTCCTGCCGGGTACGGGAAATTTAACCGCATTTAAACCCCCAAAGGAAATCGCCCTTTAAAGGAGGCTCAAAAAGGGCTGTCTCGGCGGAGGAGGCGGGTGCCGGTCCTCAAGACGGGGCGGAATTCCTGGAGGAAGGGGCTGTAAGGTCCCCAGTCCAAAAGGGGGCGCCTCTGGGCCCAGGGGGTTCCCAAGCCCGGCCTTCCCGAAAAATAACTCCAACAAAGGCCCTTAGACCCTTTTCCCAGGGAAAAATGCGCCATCAGCCCAATGCATTTAGCACTGTTAAAGAAACCCCGGGAGAGCTTGGGGTCACCGGAAAGCTGGGGGTAAAAGGGGCCGAAGTTTTGGGGGCCCACGGGGGGGCCAAAGGGGGCTTTTGAGTAGACGGAGCCCCCAAAGGGGGGGCAGACTTTCTGCTGGGATGCAAGAAGCTGACCCCTCCCGGCGGGGAGCTGGCCCAAATGCTGACCTTGTTGTGCATTTGTTTTCGATTTTGGGGAACAATCGTCGTGAATCCGTGATGCTTTGGGAGGGGGACCTTTGGGGGGATCCATGGCTGGATTTTTAACGAAGGGGTGGGTATGGATCCGCCCCGGGCCAAAAGCAAGCGAAAGGTAGTTTTGCCCCGCCAGGGGAAAGGGAAACCCAAGGGAGCCCCCCCGGGTTTTTCACCAGACCCCCCGCAAAGCGGGGGTGGACTTGCTGCGGGTGGGCTTCCAGGGCGTCCCCCCCGATTACTTGCTTGCGATGGCAGCCCGAGGGCAGCGTGGGCAGAAAACGTAGTCCCAGAATTCCTAGTCATGGGGAAAGGGAAACAGGGCAGGGCAGGCAGCAATGGTTTAGGTCGGGGGACGGCAGGAAGTCGGGGGGGCGGCAGAGGTTCGGGGGACGAAAACGTAGCAAAGGGCTGGTACCGGAAAGGCGAGAATACACTTGGGAAACGCTTTAGCTAAGGCACGAGGCAAAATAAAATCCGAAGGATGTTTTGGGGGGTTTTCCCTTTAAATAGGAAAAAGCGCCAGGGAAAACAGCCAATTAAAAGGGGCGCGGGCCCCCTTTAAAAACCACGGAACCGGCGCCGCCGGCCCTTTTTTCCCCAGGCACGCGCCCCCCCGCGGGCCGGGGAAGGACGCGGACGGCCAGGGCGAGGGTTTGGTTTAGTCCCCGGGAGTTGCAGCCCCCCGGGGTCGTCCCGCGGCCCCGGGGGCACCCGACCCCCGGTGGACACCCGACAGGGGGGGCAGGGTGCGCCCGGCCCGCGGGCCGGGGGGGCAGGGGGGCCGTGACTCAGCTTGTATTCCTGCTATTCTGTTCCGTGAGATGATGAGGAGATTTATAATTTTTAGTCCCCAAAGGGTACAGGCTTAAAACTTGTCAGAATTAGGTAAACAAGTCCCGAATAGAATAAGATCAGGGGGGTGACTCATCATGTAGGCAGCAGTTGCATCAATCAGATAAGAAGAGGGGGAGGGGTTGGTTTCCGAAAACTTATGTAACCACATAGATAAAATTTTCTTTTCTAGAAAAAAAAGATGCTGGAGATTTACAAGTAAAGCAAATGGTACAATTTAGTACCGATTTTTCACAGGGTCACCCAGGCTACATAGCACTGCATAGTTCCTGCTCAGGCTCAGACTGATCCACAAGTAGTAGGGGAAACCTTCTTTTGAGCCCTGGGTATGGTGGGCCACTTTCAGGGAGAAAGTCAGAGAAAAAGAGGCAAAGTACAAAAGTCATTTTTTAGTCAGTACAAAATTTGAAAGAGGCGCCAAGAAAAAAAACCCAAAGAGACTCCAAAAATGGACACCCATGTTGGGGCTCAAGAATTTAACCCACTGTGGGGCCCAATAACAATTCCCCTAGGGGGTCCCGAATCAACTCAATGGGCCCCCAAACACAACTCCACTGATGGGGGCCCCCAAGAAATTTTTCCATGGTGGGCCCCCCAAGAATGGACATACGGTGGACCAAGAATAACTCCACTAATGGATCCCCAAAAATTACACCACTGGTGGGCCCCAAAAACAACACCCCGGGGGGCCCCAAGAATCAACGTCATGGTGGGCCCAAGAATAACCCTTGGTGGGCTCCAAGAAGGACACCACTGGGGGGGGAAGCAAGAATAACCTTTTCTAATGGGCCCCCAAAAATGGGCACCATGTGGGGTCCAAGAACCAACCCACTGGGGGGATCCCGAACAACGCCATGGTGGACCCCCAAAAATCAACGTACTTGGGCCCCAAGAATCCACTTCTTTGATGGGCCCTGGACACCCCAGTCCAAAACTGTTCCTGCTTTGTCCACACTCCTCATCCCCTTGCAACTCCTCTTAGATTTTCTACTCCGGTATCTGATTTATGGCACCCTCAGAATAAAACACGATAAAATTCATATAAGACCTATGTTACAGTTGCCAGTACCTTTAAATTGTAGGCAAAAAAAAACCAAAAAAGAAATTAAGAAAACCAAAGTAGAACATATTCATCTATACTTCACCATGATTTCATATTTGTGGTTCAGCTTTAAAAATTCCTTTTATTTGGCCTCATACAAAAAACCATAAACCAGAACACCATAAACCTCCTATCAATGCCTCAACAAAGGGTGTTTTATATGAGGCGAGACATTGACATGCAATAAATATTTTCAGGTCTACAATAAAATGGTGCTCGTCAATGAGGCTGCGGTCTTTGATGGTTGACCCAAGACTTTACTGTAACACAACCACAAACCCTGTAAACATGGGGGCAGAATGTGAAATCTTGGCCTGGTAGCCTAGAAGGACAGATCCTATAGTTATTTTTAGCCCATTTATAGACTTGTTTAAGTTCTACCTGGTAAACCACTGCATGACTAATAGGCCAAACATAGTCCTCCACCCACAAGCCATGATGTCAACCCCACCACCACACACCTTCCATTGAGTCTGTGTTGAGGAGGTGGCTACTGTTTGATTTGGATGTCGCTTGCACAGGCCTTGCCCAGAGTGGTGGTTCAGGCTAGGTCTACTTGGTTTCATCCGCCTTGCCTTTGCGTAAGTTTTTGCACCCCCAGAGTCAATTAGAGGTTTTAATGTTGAGTGCGTCTAGACATGAAGTGACTATTTTGAGGTCTACTTGTTTTGCATGGTGCATAAAATGGGCTCATTCCAACAGACCTGTTAGCCACAGAGATGGCAAAGTGAGCAGGGAAAATAAAAGCAGCTCAGCTTCAGAAAATTTAGATTTGTAGAAGAAGTAGAACTTGATTTTAGGGACAAAAAACCATGGCAAAATTTGACACCAATTCAGCAAACAGTCCAAAGATAACTATATACCAGTCTTTATACAGACGTGAGTGATAAACCAATGGAAATATAAGGCCTCTAGAAATACATGTTTGATCAAACTAAGTCTTAAGCCAGTATTGCTCTGCTCTGCACTGATGATGGGCAACCCCCCCCCCCTCCCAAAACAGCGCTGTATGCAGATGAGTGATACTGGCTCGGCTAATATCCCTTTTTCTTTCTTAAAGGGGTTTTACCACGATCTCATTTCATACCTCCTGTATCCAGCTCTTCAGCTCTGTGTGCTCAGAAGGGAATGTGTGTGATTTGTTTAAATTGCATTCATGTGACCCAGCAGGATGACATCACCAAGGCCTGTCCTCTCTGTAGTCAAAGAAAGGTCTGTTTATGTAAAGCATTGTGAGTAGCTGAGAGGTAAATTTTTTGCCTAGGTTCTAGGTTCAAATCCCTGCAGGAACCAAACCTGTGTTTTTTTTTTCTCTTTATCAATGCACAAACCTCATTGAAGTTTCTTTTTTTATTTATTTACCCTGTTTAACTAATTACTAAGGAACATAGGGCGGGAGTAGAGTGACAGCACCTGGGGTTTGAACACTCAGTAGCTACCTGAGCACGTCTGAGCATGTGCGACCAGGACTGAGGAGCTCTCAGCTCTGGTCGTATCCCCTGAAGATGAGCTGTAAACAATGGATCACTAAAGGAGCAGCTAAGACAAAAACGGTGCAGATTTTTTAATAATAATGAATGGTGAAAATGTTTGTTAATTCATTTGTAAGCTTCCCACGTCAAATTTACTTTGTGGCAAAACGCCTTTAAGACTCAGTGGGTCAAAAACAAATTGAGGATTTGTTACACTCAATAGAGGACGCTTGAGCTTCTCAGCTATTTCCCATAATGCCTTGTAATATGCAGATGCTTAGTAGAGGGCAAAAAGGCAATTCAGTACTCTACACACCATATGGTGCTTTCCCCAAGGAGAGATGTTCCCCTTTCTGACCTGCTTACTAGATCAGATGAGGCTGTTGCTATACAACTTACTCAAACTTATCTACCTTGTTTCCCTGAAAATAAGACAGTGTCTTATATTAATTTTTGCTCCTAAAGATGAGCTAAGACTTATTTTTAGGGGATGTTTTTTTTTTCTATGAACAATAATTCACATTTATTGTTGAACAAAAATCAACATGTATTAATATACTGTAGTGATTTCATCACAAGCATCAGCATAAGCAGCCAAACTCGGAATTGCATAAAAAAAATGCACTAGGTCTTATTTTCGGGGAAACAGGGTAACGTATCACCTTTTGAACAGAACTTTTTTACTTTTTGGAATCCACATCTCTGGCCCCAATGTGTGATCACCTCCAATATCATGATACTCCTCATCTTCTCAAGTCCTCCTCGATGCCGTGCGCTCATCTGGGTCAGGTCTGTATATGTTTGTTTAAACTGCTTTCCTTTCATTGTATCTCTCGTATAATCATACTTTATTGCAGTCACTTTTTGGCTGTCAGTGGTTCTCGCTTTCTACAGATGCTGTGTGCTTTGGCAGACGTTCCGGTCTGGACCTCTGCACCGCAGGATATTACACCTGGCGGAAACACAAAGTCTACCAGTTCTTGGAATTCAGAGTGACTGCGAGAGGGCTGATTAGATGGACTTTCAGCATGCACCAAATAACAATGTACTGGAATTGTGCACCGGCTTACGTTAAAGTCAAAATCCCGGGCTCTGTGCAAAGCAGAACATCTGGATTTACATTAACCCTGTCAGTCCCAGAAGAGCAGAGAAGACAAATACATGCAATATTTTTCAAAATTGAGTCCTTAAAGGGGTTTTGCCACGATGTAATGTTGACGTGGGATCCTCCAAAATGGGGGTAATTTAACCCTTAAGCGCTAACGCCTGAAAGTTTTTTTATGGACCAGGGAAAATTTTTTTGGGTTTTTGGGTCCTTGATAAACAGTTGGGTAACGTTTTTTTTTTTATGACCAGGGTTTGGAAATTTGGCAGGCCTCCCGGGTTCTTTATTCCCCGACAAGTTTTTTTACTTTTTAATAAAGGGAATCATTTGGTAACTTTATAAAATTGCAGTATTTTTTTTAATTTTTTTCCAAAAATTAAAATTTGGGGTTTTTTTCATTTCCCCTTTTTACCCATTAATTTTTTAATTTAATAACTTGTAAAAAAACTACGATTATTTCCCCGGGCGATTTTTTGTCCAAATATGGGGATTTTTTTTTGTGGGGTTTTAAATTTATGTCAATTATTATTAAATATTTACATTTTTTTATTTTATTAAAAATTTTTTTGATCCCCTTTTTTTTTACACTTTTTTAGTTTTTTTGGGCAATTTTTTTTAATCCCTGAAGGGAAGAAATTTTACATTTTTTCCAAGTTTTTTTTAAGCTTTTAATGTTTAGCAATATTTTTATAATTGGGCTAATTACTTGTAAATTCTGTGTCAGTTGGCCAGGGAAATATTATGGAAAACAAGACACATGCCCCTTTCCTTCACTGGCTCCAAAAACACAAGAAAAAATTTTGTGCCCCGCTTTTTTCCCAAACTTACTGTGTCAGCTTTTACCCTCAGTTGGGTTCCCCCGGTGTTCCGTTTCCCCCGAGCAGGGTTCCATTTATTGCCTGGGTTAAAGGCACCCGAAAACAAAGGGTTATGACAGGATTAGCGACAATGTATTTGCTAATGTTCTCATGGGGATGTACCCTTGGGGCCCCCCATTGTCAGCAGATGAGGGACACTAAGGGCAACATGTCCCAACAGGCCAACGCCAGTTTTTTGGTCTATTTTGCGGCAAAACCACTTTTGACGCCATATTCTTATTGTAAATGAACTGTCGTACACCAAAACTAGGCGCATTATACGCCAGGCACGACACTTTGTAATGTGCCCAAATATGGTGCACCCTGCGCCCCTGTTGCGCAATGCGCCTATTGATGCGCATTATATATGTTATGCACCTCCGTTGGGCAATGCGCCTATTGAGGCGCATTACATATACTACCGATGATATGCTATGCCCTGCGAGTTGCACAATGCACCCTTTTTGATGCGATGCGCCTTTTTAGGCGCATTAAGGTATACCTGACGCCAGTTTTTTAGAAAGTATCGGACTTTCAGGCGCAGATTACACTGATTTAATGCGCCTAAAACTGGCATGGATACGCCACTTTTCGGACATGTTGCCCTAAGATATCTTATTTTAGAGTGCCTGTCTTACCATGATCCTTCACCAGCAGAATTTTCAGTACACCCTGTGTGGGAAACTACAACACAGCCCCATCTACTTGAATAAGCCCATATTGCAGTTGCCTGTGCAGTAGGTGGCCAGGAGAGTCACTTTATTGGAAATAAGCCCAAAGGACATTGACCCCTTCCTTCTACTGATTGGTACAGGTCCCAAAAATTGGACCACTACCGAGTCATATATAATTTAATTCAGTAGTAGTCATGCTTTAAAAATCACCATACCTCCTAGCCATGTGCTCAGCATTCTGAACCAATCAGATGGGTTCCCAGCTGCTCTCTCTTCCCTCTCGCAGCATGAAGTCTCAGCATTTTATCTGCTACTGTGTAGTTGAGGAGATTTGTGAACACCTACAGAAAACCTAGAGACACGAAAAGTGAGAAAAAAGCCACTACTGGGTAGATTTTTACTAAAGAATACAACTAGGTATTTGAGGAGGGGGGACAAATTGAATTTAAAACAGATGTAAAAAAGACAATTCTTTAAGGACCAAACAACATATTTGTCCCAAATGCCATTGACTCAACTTAGAGTAGTGAAATTTGTATGTAGTGACTTGGATGGACCATTTATGGCAGCAAGGCATTATTTAAGAGTTATATTAAAAGGGTTGTCTAGGATTAGAAAAACATGGCTGCTTTCTTCCAGAAACAGCCTTACACCTGTCCACAGGTTATACAAGGTATTACAGCTCGGCTCCATTGAAATGAATGGGCTGAGCTGCAATACCATACATGACCTGCGGTCAAGTGTGGCACTGGTCTGTCTCTACGATTAACATCCCTAAATACAACCTAAGTGGTTGTCTCAATACACCAATTCATCTTACCTCTGTCCTATTTTCCCAGTTTCATTTTTGAATTCAGTGTTTACTGGTTTCTACTGGCCTGCAGTGATGAGCTGCTGAGGACACCAGGTCTGTAGCTATAGCGACCAGCGCTGGCAGCCTATCAGGAGGGATTGAACAGGTCTGTAGCTATAGTGACTGGTGCTGGCAGCCTATCAGGATAGATTGAACAGGTCTGTAGCTATAGTGACCAGCGCTGCCAGCCTATCAGGAGAGACTGAACAGGTCTGTAGCTATAACGACCAGTGCTGGCAGCCTATCAGGAGAGACTGAACAGGTCTGTAGCTATAGCAACCAGTCTCTCCTGATAGGCTGCCAGCGCTGGTTGCTATACATACAGACCTGTTCAGTCTCTCCTGATAGGCTGCCAGCGCTGAACAGGTCTGTAGCTGTAGCGACCAGCATTGGCAGCCTATCAGGAGAGACTGGTTGCTATAGCTACAGACCTGTTTAGTTTCACTACATGAATATATTTAAATTTGAGTGGAGTGAATAATGGTGTATAAGTCTCCATACACTTACATAGTACCTTATCCCTAATGAGTAACATTACCCCTTTTGAGCTATCCCTAAAACCTCTGATCAAGCCAACCAGTATTCTACTCTGCACTGATGAGGGGCAAACATCCTAAAACAACTGTCTGCTCTAATTCCACTTATGTTACAAGGCTGAGATGTCAATTGAGGAACACAACATCCAATAGGTGGTTCTGCAAAGTCTTAGCTCATTACCCATGAGCCCTTTTGAATATATTTAAATTTCAGTGGAACAACTAATGTTCTATAAGTCTCCACACACTTACATGATCCCTAATGAGGAGCATTACCCCTTGTGAGCAGGGCTGGGACAATGTATTCTGGTGCCCCAGGCAAATAAGGCATGTAGCGCCCCGCCGCTCCCCTCCCACTTCATACCTATTTGTGCCCCCTTCCTGCCTGGGATGCCTACCTTTGCCTTGTGAGCTATCCACAGAGCCTTTCAACAAGTATCTACTCTGCGCTGATGAAGGGCAAACGTCCTGAAACAGCTGTCTGGAGATGAATATCTGGTTTGCTGTAATCCCATTCACATTAGGTGGTCGTGACTTAAGGAATGCTACATCCATTAGGTGGCACTGCAGAGTCTTTGCTCATTGCTACATCCATTAGGTGGCACTGCAGAGTCTTTGCTCATTGCTACATCCATTAGGTGGCGCTGCAGAGTCTTTGCTCATTGCTACATCCATTAGGTGGCACTGCAGATTCTTTGCTCATTGCTACATCCATTAGGTGGCACTACAGAGTCTTAGCTCATTGCTACATCCATTAGGTGGCACTGCAGAGTCTTAGCTCATTGCTACATCCATTAGGTGGCACTACAGAGTCTTAGCTCATTGCTACATCCATTAGGTGGCACTGCAGAGTCTTAGCTCATTGCTACATCCATTAGGTGGCACTGCAGAGTCTTTGCTCATTGCTACATCTATTAGGTGGCACTGCAGAGTCTTTGCTCATTGCTACATCCATTAGGTGGCACTACAGAGTCTTAGCTCATTGCTACATCCATTAGGTGGCACTGCAGAGTCTTAGCTCATTGCTACATCCATTAGGTGGCACTGCAGAGTCTTAGCTCATTGCTACATCCATTAGGTGGCACTGCAGAGTCTTTGCTCATTGCTACAGCCTTAGGTGGCACTACAGAGTCTAGTCATTGCTACATCCATAGTTTGGCACTGCAAGTCTTAGTCATGCTACATCCATTAGGTGGCACTGCAGAGTCTTTGTCATTGCTACATCATTAGGTGGCAGCAGAGTTATGCTCATTGCTACAACCTTAGGTTGCATTACAGAGTCTTAGTCATTGCTACATTCATTAGGTGGCACTGCAGAGTTCTTAGCTCATTGCTACAATCCATTAGGTGGCACTGCATAGTCTTTGCTCATTGCTACATCCATTAGGTGGCACGCGGGAGTCTTAGCTCATTGCTAAATCCATTAGGTGGCACTGCAGAGTCTTTGCTCATTTCCCATGAGCCTTTTAGAATATGTAGGCTATAGTAAATTGATGAATTTAGCAGTTAATATAAAACTGAAATGTGAGTGTATGAACTGGCAGAACTATTGGCCAGATAAAAGAATTCCTTCCAAGAGTCTTGCAAATGCAAAACTTGCCCAGTCATGAAACTGGCCACTGTTGAATCCAGCAGGGACCATATCAAGTTGGACTTTCAAGCCAAAAACTCGCTTCCAAAAAACTTCTCCAATATCGTTGGTCGAGGAGGCTTCAAGGTTTCCAAAATCAACCCATTACTTTCTAATGTAGATTATCCATCATATTCCAGTCAACTCAACGTCTTGAGGACTTCGGCCAAAAAAGCCTTAGGTCCTTTTAGCTATTAAAAAAAAACCCGTTGATCGTCTGGCTCTTAGGGTCGTTATTTGGCTTGTCAAGACGTCTAAAATTTAGTGAAATTTTTTGGACCCTCATCCTCTGTAGGTATCTGCAGATGCGATTTGTCAGCCTGGACACAGGACAAGAGCACTTCTGGTAAAATGTTGTATTGAGTTTCTTTGGAGAAAAATTTTGAGGATCACTCCCCCCCCCCCCTAAAAAAAATGAATGTCCTTTCCATTAAATAATCTGTAAAAATTTGAGCTTGGGCTGGCAGAATCTGCCAAGGCTTCTCTCACGTATTTACAAATCCCTCTGTTTCCATTTAGAGGATATTTGGGTATTTACAATGATGTTAAGGTCATTTAAGGGGAAATGCAATCGTCATATCAAAAAAAAAAAATAGTTGAAAGTCGTACAACAAAGGATTTAAGTTCATTCTGGTGGAATATTACTGAATTTCTAATGAATCCCAGTCTGCGTTCTACACACTGGGGTTACTACAGCAGCAGAAGCGTGCTCTGCATGTGTGTGTATATATATGTGTCACTGTTTGCTAACACTGAGCAAGGACTAAATCCCCCCCCCCCCCATTGCTTCTCCAAGACAGTCCCCAGGGGGAAGAGTTAAGATGCAGATTCAGTTGCAGATACCATCAAAGACTTGGAGGATTTGCCCCAGTTAAAGTCTTCTTAGCTTCTAGTGGATGAGCAGGTTACTTGCTAAGGTCAATCCTCTAGATGTGCTGCTGCTGCTAACACGTCTCAGCTGTTCCTGACTCACTGCTTCAGGTATGTACATGACTCTCCTGTGCTACGCTCGTCTCATATCATATATATATAATATATAATATATTATATATATATATATATATATATAATATATATAGATATCATAAATATGAATATCATAATATACATTATATATATAGATCAAAATTGATCAGTAAATACAGTAATACATACTGATAATAATTGTAAAATGACATTTTCGAAAAAACTAAATAAAAAAAAATTGTTAAAGTGTTAATAGCCATTTTTTTTAATGTCAGCCTATACCATCATTTACACATGCATTAAGCTTACATTAAAAAAAATAGGTATTAACACTTTTTTAACCAGTTTTTTCATTTGAATTTTTCACATTTTTTTAACCATTTTTTTGCATTTGAATTTTTCACACTTTTTTAACAATTTTCTTCATTCGAATTTTTCACACTTTTTTTTAATTGAAGTTTTTCTTAAAAGTGTACATAAGTAAATCAGAATTTTTTTTAAAATTAAATAAAAATTTAAATAAATGATATGGAGGAATAAAATGTTTAAAATGAATAGAATGGTTTTCTTTTTATAAAATGTAATTTTTTTTAAAAAAACAACTATCTACTGATTTATTTTTTTTACATAGCTGAATTATTGTATTCATTGATATCATTTCTTTAATTTTTTTAAAATTTAATTCTCCAAAATGTACAATTTTTTTCTCTATTTTTAAGAAAGAAAAAGAACACGTATTTACTGCTATTATTTTTACATACAGTTGAATTATTTGATCCATTCACTTCATTCATTCTTTTTATTTAGTTTTAAAAAATGGCGTCATTTTTCATTTACTCATGTATATTTTGAAGAAAAAAAAAACCCGGATTTGCTGTCTTTTTGGAATCTATATCGCTGAATTATTTTTATTCCTTAATATCATTTATTTAAATTTTTATTAAATGTAAAAAAAAATGTTTTATTTTTAAGAAATAAAAAGAAAAGAGATTCATTTAATTTATTATAGAGTTGAGTTATTTTATGAATTTATAGCATTTATTTGATTTCATACATTTTTCTTTTCCACGATGTTGAGGTTTTTTTTTTAGTTCTACTTTGATTTTTTTAACTTTTAGTGTATTTTGTGCTAAAAAATTTTGAACTGGTCAATTGTCATGATGATAGTTGGACTCCTAATGCAAAAATGATATGTGATATATGATATGTTATATGTTATAATTTAGATTACCGTATGTTTGTAAAATATATTTTATTGTTGGTATTATTAATTATCATAGAAATAGTATGTGATATATACATTTTATTTAGGTAATTATAAGAATACATAATGACAATCTGTACAGGAATAGAGCAATGCTGTATAAATGAAAGAATGAGTCAAAGATAGATGGACAGTTAAAAAGAAAGATAAAAACAGATAAAATACTACAAATTCTATATTTTTTTGTATTTTGACTGTAATTGTGATGTAAATAGTCATATCATTATGTTATAATGCACATATAAGAATAGTAATAATCATATAAAAATACTTTACTACAGTCTATGATCGTGAGAGAACATACTAATACCAGCTGTCGTGATTGTCTCATTTCCATTGAATTGTAATTTCTGTAATCCAAACCAGTGCCACAGTCTCCTCCCGCACAGGTCTATGCTCCGGTGAGGACTGTGATTTTTGCAGCATTTTTCCTAATGACGTTTTTTAAACATGTTTTTGTGAAGTTTTTCAGATCCTATAAAGAATCCTATGGGGAAAAAAACCCAAGATAAAAATGCAATTTTGAAATAAAAAAAGTCAACTTGGCAACTCTTTCCTGGATCCTCACCGGTCTCTGTATAGGCCGCTTGTGATTGGCTGTGGTGGTGATGTGTCAGCACAATACATCATCACTGAAGGTCTGGTGTAAAGCTACCGGTGGGGACCAGAGAAGCGTTGCCAGAGGATTGGTGGATCAGAGCAGCGTTGCTTTAGGATCAATGGACCAGAAAAGCATTGCCAGGGAATTTGTAGGAGAAGAACAGCACTGCCAGGGGATGAGGGGACTACGGCAGTATTGCTAGAGGATAGCCGGGGGACTGGTGGACCAGAACAGCTTTGTCAGAGGCCAGGAGAATGGGGGACCAGAGCAGCTTTGTCAGAGGATAGCCAGGGGAATGGGGGACCAGAGCAGCTTTGCCAGAGGATAGCCAGGAGAATGGGGAACCACAGCAGCTTTGCCAGAGGATAGCCAGGAGAATGGGGGACCAGAGCAGCTTTGCCAGAGGATAGCCAGGGGAATGGGGGACCAGAGCATCTTTGTCAGAGGATAGCCAGGAGAATGGGGAACCACAGCATTTTGCAGAGGTACCCAGGAGAATGGGGGAAAAGAGCAGTTTTTCAGGGGATGCCAGGGGAATGGGGGCCCAAAAGCAGCTTTGCCAAGGATAGCAGGGAATGGGGAAACCACAGAGTTTGCAGGGGATAGCGGGAAAAAATGGGGCCAGAGCAGCTTTCCAAGGGTAGCCGGGGGGAATGGGGGACCAAGCAGTTTGCCGGGGGGATACCGGGGAATGGGGGACCGACCCTTTTTTGCAGGGGATGCCAGGAAAAATGGGGAACCAAGCAGTTTTTTGCCGAGGATAGCCAGGGGAATGGGGGACAGAGCAGTTTGCCGAGGATAGCCAGGGGAATGGGGGACCAGGCACTTTGTCAGAGGATAGCCGGGGAGAAGGGGGGACAAGCAGCTTTGAAAGGGGGAAGCGGGAATGGGGAAACGCGTTTCCAGAGGATAGCCAGGGGAAGGGGGAACCAAGCGCTTTTCCCAGAGGATCCCAGGGAATGGGGCCCACAGCAGCTTTCGAGGATAGCCAGGGGAAGGGGGGGGAACCAAGCGCTTTCCCAGAGGATACCCAGGGAATGGGGAAACCAAGACTTTGCCAGAGGATAGCCAGGGGGAATGGGGGACCAGCATTGCCAGGGGATAGCCAGGGGAATGGGGGACCAACATTTTGCAAGGATAGCCGGGAGAAGGGGGGGGACAAAGCAGCTTTGCAGGGATAGCCGGGGAGAGGGGGAACCCCAAGCGCTTTGGCCAAGGATACCCGGGGGAAGGGGGGAAAAGCAGCTTTCCCCAGAGGATAGCCGGGAATGGGGACCAAGCACTTGGAGGATGCCGGGGGAATGGGGGACCAGAGCGTCTTTGTCAGAGGATAGCCAGGGGAATGGGGGACCAGAGCAGCTTTGCCAAATAAGCATTACCAGGAGGCTGAGGGACAAGAACACTATTAGCTGGGGATCAGGCAACCAGAACAGCATTTTCATGGAATTGCCAGGAATCAAGAGACCAGAGCAGCATAGTCAGGGGAATCGGGGACCAGGGCAGCTTTGCCAAGGGGAGGACGACCAGTGAAGCATCTCCAAGAAAATCACCAGGGGATCTGGGGACTAGAGCAGCATTGTCAGGGGATCACCAGGACATCAGTAAGATAAGTATAGTGTTATTATTATTTGTTTTCTAAGCTTTCATATGGACTTTCTGATGCGGATCCAGAGCGATCTTCCTCCCCATTAGATTTTATGAGGAAAATCCATAATAAATCATTGCACATTTTTTGCAGCAGAAATCGACACTGTACCCATAGACGTCTCTATAGGACATAAAATGCTACATTGTACCAAAATATGAAACACTCCATGAAAATGCTTTGATTTGTGGCTTTTTTTTTACAAGTTGAAACTGTTTAAAAAATTGCATATGAAGGAGTCCTAATGCATAGGTACATGACACAAATTTTGGTGCAAATCTGCAGCCAATTCACCATTCATTAAAGAGGTGTGCACCTTTTAAGACATCAGAGTTAATCACTCTAATGTTAGATATACTTAGATATCCCCGATGTCAGTAAAAAGGGCCCAAATTGTCTTTTGGGAAAGACCATGCATTGCTAATAGAAGGGGTTTTCAAAAGGGGGTGCCCTTAGTAGGATGTTTCTTAGCCCCACCAGGGGATTTGACCCCAGACCCCACCAGTGGGGTTGATCGGGGGCCCCCATTGGAGTTGATTCTTGGGCCCCCACAGTGGAGTTGTTCCCCAGGGGGCCCCCAGTGGTGTTGTCCGGGGGTCCACCTTTGGGAGTGATTTTTGGGGGCCCACCGTGTTGGTTTTTAGTGTCCCATCGTGGAGCTGATTTTGGGGAATATCCTTAAAGTTGATTTTTAAGGCCCCCCAGTAAAGTTCTTTCTTAGGGACCCCCGTAGGTTCATTCTTGGGGGGTCCCCCAGTGGAATTAATTCAAACTTATTGTAGAGTTGATTTTTAAGGCAAATGGGGGTTTGATTCTTGGGGCCCCCAATGGAGTTGATTCTTGGGGGGCCCAATAAAGTTGATTTTTGGGGGCCCCAATGGAGTTGTTCTTGGGGCCACCAAGGGAGTTATTCTTGGGCTCACCAATGAAGTTTTTTCTGGGGCTCACCAATGAAGGGGGGATTCTTGGGGTCACCAGTGGAGTTATTCTTGGGCCCACCAGTGGAGTTTTTTCTTGGGGGCCCAAAAAATGGAGTTGATTTTTGGGGGGCCACCAATAAGTTGATTCTTGGGGCCCCCCAAATGAAGTTAATTTTGGGGGCCCCCCAGTGGAGTTGTTCTTGGGGCCCACCATGGAGTTGATTCTTGGGGCCCACCATGGAGTGATTTTTTGGGGCCCCCAAAAAAGTTGATTTTTGGGTCACCAGTGGAGTTGATTTTGGGGCTCCCCAATAAAAGTTTTATTTTGGGGCAACAAGATTGCCATGCCCAGGGACCACAATGCCCAGATCCCACTGGTGATATCTCCTTCTCCCATGTGGGCCAGTCCAAACCTTGGCAAGGCTATAGCTAAAGGGGATGTAGAAGTGCCCTGGTTCCTGCCCCATTATTGTAACTAACACAGACCAGGGGTTGTTAGATATTTGCATTGGGGCCTTGGAGTCACTTTATCAATCAATAAAAAAAAAAACGAGTTATACAGTATAAACGTACAGTCCCTAAGATTGACTTTAAGTAACGCATGTCTCATTTCTAGGAAAAAAATTTGGAGAAGGGAGGGTTGATCCGTAGCTGCCCCCCCCCCCCCCCCCCCTCCCCCAGCGCAAGACGACATTTATACACTCCATCCCTTTTCCCCCTGGCTTGCTCTTGTGGATTATTCAGCTCTCCAGCTCTTTTCTGCTGGCCAGTGCTACCGAACTGCTGCATCCTTCCAACAGCACCGACACTGACCTCATGTTTGGCATGGGGGATTCCAAAAACAAAGGGGGAAAAAGTTAATATTCCTGAGACATGAGCGCCCTTTTTGGGCTACACAACCGGTGGCTCCAAAGTCTTCCCTCCAGCTGCTAATATGGAATACATGGTAAGTGCACAGTGCTGGATAGGATACAAAAGAGGAAGGGGGAGAGCTGAGTGTGTCCCCGGGTGCAGTAGGGGCGAGTGTTGGTCGGAGCCCAAAAAGCGCTGATGTGTCAGATGCATAGCGCTGAGGTGTGTGGTGCAGTAGCGCTGAGTTGTCGGGTGCAGGCGCTGAGTTTGCAAAAGAGTAGCGTAGTGTTTGATGCGTAGGCGAGGGGGTGTCAGAAGGGCAGTAGCGCTTTTTTTTAAGTGTGTCAGATGCGGGTAGGCTGAGGGTTTTTTTGGGGGGGTGGATGCCAAAAAATAGGGCGTGGGGGTGGGTTTTTCCCGATGCAGCAGGGTGCAGTGTGGGGTGCGTAGCGCTGAGTGTGTCGGATGCAGTAGCGCTGAGTGTTGGGCAGACAGGGAAAACGCTGAGTTTGTCAAAGGGATTTTTAGTAGGCTGTGTTGTCAGATGGGAGTTTAAACGTGGGTTGTCAGATGCCCGCAGTGGGTGAGTGTGTCAGTTTCAGTAGCGCTGAGTTTGTCGGGTGCTACCGGGTTTGGGAGTGCAGTAGCGTGGGGTTTGAGATGAGTAGCACTGGGTTTGTCAAAAATGCCCCGGGGGGAGCGTGGGTTTGTCAGATTTCAGCACGTGAGTGTGTCGAGAGTAGGCGAGTTTGTTTTAGGCAGCAGCGCTGGGTTTGTAGATGCAGAGCGCTGGTTTGTCAGATTTTTTCAGTAGCGCTGGGTTTGTCGGATGCAGCAGCGCTGAGTTTGGGCAGATGAGTAGCGCTGAGTTTTTCAGATGGGGCAAAATAGCGCGGAGTGTGTCAGATGCAGTAGCGCTGAGTGTGTCAGATGCAGTAGCGCTGAGTTTGTCAGATGCAGTAGCGCTGAGTTTGTCAGATGCAGTAGCGCTGGGTTTGTCAGATGCAGTAGCGCTGAGTTTGTCAGGATTTATTTTTTAAATTTTTTTGTTTAGCTGGGGCCCGGGTTTGTCAGATGCAGAGGCTGGTTTGCAATCAGTAGCGCTGATTTTGGCAGATCATTTAGCACACTAGGCCCAAAAGGGGGGGGGGCCCCACAGCCAAAAGGGACCCACTGAAAGAATGTAAGTCACATGCGCTAGATCCCTGGGCTTATTAAACTGTTTTTTGTGTTCTTAGGATGTCCATACAGGGCAAAAAACCATTTGGAAGGGAGGAAGCCATGGGTTTCCCCCCACCCAAAATTTAAATCCTTTTTAGGGTGCCTAAAGTTTTAAACATGGATGTTTGGGTGGCGTTTATTTATATGGGTTTGCCAGGGGTTTGGGTTAAAGGGATTTGGGTTTATGTGGGGTCATTTCCCGGCATGATTAGAGGCTACAATGCTGCTATGCCCAGGGGTCCGTAAAGCTGTATCAGATTTCCCGTATTTGGGGAATTTTCACTTGGGCAAAATAATTGTAATGCGAAAAATTTTCGGGGTCCTTACCGTATTTTAAAATAAGTCCAAATTTAAAATATAATTTTTGCCCCTCCCCCCCCCCCCCCCCCCCCGATGGGATCAATCAAGATTCTGGGAAAACTGGGTCCCGTTTTACCGCAAAGGGGGATAAATTTCTATAAGGCCAAAAGTAGTTTCCCAATGGGAACCCGGGGCATTTGTTTACAAGGGGGCAGCTCCTTTTAACCCATGGCCAAAATCAGAAAAAGGCCAAAAATTTTCCCGTGTCAATGTTAAATATGGGGCCTCCCCTTTTTTTTTTGCTGTTGCTGCCCAATAACATGTCCCTGGTTTCCGGGTCCGGTCAAGGGGCCTTTGAGTTTTTACAAAGCATGCCGCGCTGCGGCAAAAAACCCCCAAAGGCCTAAATTTTAGTCATAGAGTTGATGAGGTTGGGCCCTAATAACGGTCCAAATCATACCCCCCGAATGTAGATGTGAACCCGGGCCTAACAGTCCCTTTTAGACCGGTGATGCATGATTTCATTGAAAATTTCATAGATTTCAGTATGTGAAAAGGGGGATTTTTTGGAAAACCCTTTGGGTGTATTAGTGCATATTGTACATATTTTGGGCTAATTGAAGCAAACATTTTGGAAAAAAACCAAACCTTTAAATTTTTATAGGACAATGCTCAAAAGGATAAAGCCCATGCACTTAGGATTTATCCTTCAAGGATTAAATCAATTTTGTACTTTTTTTTCCCCCGAAAAACCCCCAACCCCTTTTCCCTGGGCCCGTCCCTTGGGGACTGCAATTTTTTTCCCCATTCAAGTAAAGGGAACTAACTACAATACTGGGCAAAGACATGGGAAAAGGGGGTACTTTTCTGAAAACAAACATTGGAAACCCCTTTTTCTAATTCCTGGGAAAACCCCCTATAAAAACCCCTTGTTGGCCCTTATACATCCCTGGCCCCGTTATTAAAAAATTTGGTGCCAAATTGGGGAGCTATGCGGGCTGAGAACTCCAAGCTCAGTTGTTTAAGCAGTTAGATCAGGGGTGTCAAAATGTATTTTCTTCAAGGGCCAAACCCCAAAATTATGGGTTTTCACCATAGGGGTTTTTGGGGTTGGGAGAGTCTTAGGGGGGCCCCCCGGGGGTGGCTGTCAGAGGGGTGCCAAATTTTCAGGGCTTTTGAAAATGAATTTTTGATTGGGAACCACCCCCCCCCAAAAAAAGTACTGACCCAAGGGGCTCCCCAGTGTTCCCCTAAAGAGGGGCCCAAAGGGCCAAAGGGATATCAAGAACAAAAATAGAGACTTGGGTTTTTCCTCCCGAAGCGGTTTCCCCTTTTTCGGGTTTATCAGGGGAGTATGACTCTCAGATAGACAAAAAGATAAGTTGCGCCACGATGAAAGAGCGTGCTATGGCAGCCCCCAAATTCTTCCACGTTAGTACTTCTTATACCAGAGGCAGGATGTAAAATTAGATTGGTTAAAGATATATTTCCACTGAAAAAGTTGATTTTGCAGTGTAACTTTCACCAGCGATCAAGCAATCACCTGTTTAATCCCCCTGGGGAGACAAAAAAAATAAGCAAAAAAATATATATATTTGTAGTTTTTTGGTCATGTCACCAATCGAAAAATCATATGTGCCCCAAAATGGTACCCATAAGGCTCTGTTCGCATCACATTTAACATATACACCAGGACCTGTACATTAAACAGATGCCTCTGATAAAAGCCATCTGTCACCCAAAGGGGGTCCCACTGTCAGGTCTATTTTGTACCATGCTGTCGTATCACATAGCCAGGAGCACTGCTTAGTCAATCAAGTCGTTGACTATTCAGATTCATGGAGGACGTTCCATTGCCTGTCCCACAACCTGCCTAAGAAATGAATACACCTCCCCTTTCAGAGCCATTTTAGGAAAACTCCAATATTTGCATTTCCCGGGTTTTGGATACATTACACATCTGTGTAGGAGTCAAATAGTCAGAACTGACCAAAATTAAGCAGTTATTTTTCTAGATGTGACGTCTGTTTCTGCTGGACAGGTTGTGAAATGTTTCGTTGTTCCTCCACTCCCCTAGGGTTGGGTTTTTGGAAAAGGGTAAAGGATGTTCAAAATTTTCCTCTGAATCGGTAACTTGATATTGGAAGGTTCTGAAGACCAAAAAGTAAAGAGAAGGATATAGATCAAATATCATTTTGGAGTTAAAACTTCTATGATTTTTGTGACCTTTAAAATCTTTGAGGCATTTGAAGGTCACATCTTTGTGCCATGAGAGGTTTCCAGTGAACCTGAAATAAAACTTGATGTCATTTTGTTGGAACGTAGTAGCACAATGTGGCATCACCTTACATTCTCTGTTGTATTTACCATCATTGAGTAGCCTGTCATCAGGGCCATCTTTTCCATTGGGCACACTAGGCAGTTGCCCGGGGGCCCCTCAAGTATAGGGGCCCCCAAGTGTGGTATGCGTGTCCCAGGAATACAAGAAACATATCCATGATCCCATGGGTGGCTTTGCTTATTTTACTGTTTGTGTGTTTTTTTAGGATGTGCAAACAAATAAAAACCAAGGTGGAGAAGGGAGCCAAAGGCTCCCTCTGCCAATCAGTCTTGTAGGCTGCAGGCTGCCGGTGTACAGACATAAGTGGCATGATAATACGGGTGTGTTTGGGGGTGGCTAGAGGCATGACCTAGTGTGATGTCATATATTTGGACAGGGCCCACTGCAGTGCTCTCTCCAGGGGCCCATAATTCTGTTAAGACAGCTCTGCCTGTCATCAGCCCATTGAGTAATAAGGTCATATGGCTATAGGGAAATCAGTCCTTAGACTTGTAAAATGTTGCATTTAACATAGTCTAGTAGTTTGGTGGATTTGAGGGAGATAGGAAATCACATGGGGTCTAATTCTGACCAAACTGTCTATGATGATTACCATTTTTGAATGTCACACGGCATTATGGGAAAGGAGCTGAGAAGCTCAAGCGCCCTCTATTGGATGTAAAAAATCCTCAATTTGCTTTTTATCCACTGGGTCTTTGGAAAGCAAAAGGGATATTTAGCCAAGCCAGCATCACCCGTCTGTAGACGGCCGTTTCGGGGTGTTTATGGCGCTCTCCCTAAGGAGAGATCTTCCCTTTTTGTACCATTTTTGAAGTGACCAATGGCAGACTGACATTAGGTTTTCTGTCTGGTATTATGGGGACCTCTAGAGGACAGTGCAAGTAAATTTTTTTTAAAGTTGCCTTTAAATATCTGCTTATAGGACAAGACTATGAACAAGCTATAATCTTCTCTATCTACTTCAGGACCTTCATGATTAACAAACACCAACTTTAGAAAGAGTCAATAACACACTTAGATCATAGTACAATGACCATATTGTACAATTATACGATTCTAGGACAATGACACTAATACTTCTAAAACAAATATTACACTTTGGGCCTCGATCCACTCAGGTTACTTCCACTAATGAGACTTAAACTGTGATCTTTGATGTTCTAACACAGTGACATGCGGAGACTCAGAGCAGGGACCTTCTCTAGTCTGAGGTCCACATTGTTAGATTGAACCAATTCCGAGGGCCGCAATAAAACTGTCTGATACAGTTATGGCATGTAGAAGGTATTTGGCATCAATAAATGTCTGATAGATGCCAATTTTACTTGAAGAACTCTCAGCCACTGGGAGAATGGGGGGACACCTTTCCCCATTTACTCTCAGTAGAGACACAGAATAACATCATGTTGCACTGTGTATCCCTGTTATGCCCTGAAGCTTGACATTTTAGAACCAAAAACCTTAAGTTATCAGACCTGTGACACACTGACACCTGAAGCTCTGGAACATTAACACTTTGAACTCTAAAAAATTTACATTTGGAACTCAAAAATATTGCCTCCTGGACATTAGGAACACTTGATAAAGACACATTTACACAATGAAATTTAGAACTCTAGAACATTGACACTTGAAATTCTAGAACATTGACACTTGGAACTGAAGAAGTTTAACGTTTGGGATCCTAGAACATTGACATATTGGCATTTGAAACTTTAAAATACAGAAAATTTAAATTCTAGAACATTGACACTTTGAGCTCTAACATATTAACACTTGGAGCTCAAGAAGATTAAGGCTATGTTCACACGGTATAATTGCAGCGCATACAGTACGGCCGCAATTACGCCAGGTGATTTGGGAGTCACGCTTATATGTGCGTACTCCCACGGCGCAGGAGGGGGGGCGGCAGCCCGCCGGCCCCATTGACATTCATTGCTCGCGCCACGTATTCGCCACAAGTAATTGACATGTCACTTATCTACCCGCGTGTACAATACGATCGTACTGTACGAGCCGGGAGAGGAGCCATAATCCATAGTTCTCTATGAGAACTATGGATTACCGTAATTTCGGCACGCATATTGCTCGTGTTAGAGCTCAAATACGATGCGAAATGCGCGCCGAAATTACCCCGTGTGAACATAGCCTAACACTTTGAACTCTTGAACATTTGCAACTCTAGAACATTGACACTTTGAGCTCTAGCATCTTAACACTTGGAACTCCAGAAGCTTAAGGGTATGTTCCCACGGCTTAACTGCGGGGCGTACTGCTCGGGAGTCGCACTAATACGCGCATACTCCCATCGCGCAGAGGAGGGGTGGCAGCCCACTGGCCCCATAGACTGTCATTACTCGTGGCGTAAGCACCACGAATAAATGACATGTCAATAATCTCCCCGGGCATACAGTACAATACGATCGTATTGTACAAGTGGGGAGAGGAGGCGTAATCCCTAGTTCTCTATGAGAACTGTGGATTACCGTAATGATTGGGGCGCATTTCGCTCGTATTAGAGCGCAGTACACTCTCAATACGCG
The DNA here is from genome assembly GCA_025379985.1 of Phyllomedusa bahiana. NCBI lineage: Eukaryota > Metazoa > Chordata > Amphibia > Anura > Hylidae > Phyllomedusa > Phyllomedusa bahiana. The sequence goes on from JAODAL010005290.1 coordinate 40,455, forward strand.
GTGAAATGCGCCCAAAAATAAGCCGTGAGAACTTACCCTAACATTTGGAAGTCTAAAACATTGACAGATTGGCATTTGGAACTTTTAAATACTGACACTTGAAACTCTAGAACACATTGACACGTGGGGCGAGATGTCCGAAAATTGGCGGTGCTACGTCAGTTTTTAGGCGCATTAAATAAGTGTAAAGTGCGCCCCCAAAAAAATTGGTGTCAGGTATACCTTGCATAGTAAACATAATGCGCCTATAGTAAATATAATGACGAAATGCGCCTATTGAAGCGCATAGCACATAATTGCAAGTGTATATGTGTTAGGCGCATTTCACATTTTACAAGTATGTGTTAGGCGCATTTCATATACTTGTAAGGATAAGCTATGCGCCTCCATGCGCGATGTGCCTCAATAGGGGCATGACATACGCTTTCAAATATATGATATGTGCTGCGATTTGCGCTAATCGTGGCACAAAACATTTCATTGGTAGTGTATGTAATGCCCCTATCGAGGCACATCACGCTTATCATTAGAAGTGTATGTAATGCCCCTATCGAGGCACATCACACTTATCATTAGAAGTGTATGTAATGCCCCTATCGAGGCTATACCTTCTTGAAATAGTTAGGACATCGGAGGAGGCGCATAGCTTATCATTACAAGCATATGAAATGCGCCTAACACATACTTGTAATGCGCCTAACACAGACTTGTAATGATGTGCTATGGAGGCGCACAGCGAATCATTTTTAGGTGCATTACAATGTGTCGGTCCCAGCATATAATGCGCCTAGTTTTAGTTTACGACAAAATATGGCATCAAAAGCGGTTTTAGCGCAATATAGACCAAAAAACTGGCGTTGGCGTGTTGGGAAATGTCGCCCATGGTGTTCTATTCTGACTCCTGAGACTCCTAAATTACTAGATCTATGATATTGTGATGCTTAAAGATCATAGAACAGGCATCCTCAAACTGCGGCCCTCCAGCTGTTGGGAAACTACAACTCCCATCATGAATTTATATAATTTATAACAGTAAGAATGATGAGAGTTGTAGTTTCCCAACAGCTGGAGGGCCGCAGTTTGAGGATGCCTGTCATAGAATAATAACATACTAATATTAAGGCAGTGACACTTGGAGAAATGGTGTTCTAGAACAACGACACGTTGATACCTGTGATACTAGACATGCCGAGACTTGATATTCTAGAACACGGCATATGCAAGTTGCCTATATTCAAGCAATAAAGAAGTTCTGCCATAAAGACATCCCCTGTCTATATATTATATTAGAACATATGGATGTCTTAAAGGGTGGGGGCCCACTCTAGACCACCTATTATGATTGGACAGCACTAATAAATGAATAAATGAAATGCCATCCACAATTGACCTGGACAGTATGTAATAAGGGGGAAATCAGTAGCCAATGACCACTTCCTGCTGCAAAATCTGCCATTTTCTGCGGCCCTGGCCGGTGGCTCAGCGGCAGCCAGCTGATCGCTGCACCGATTCCCGTAGGAAAGGGTGTGATGAGCTGGGTATTTCATTTAATTGTGTATAAGATCTGCTATTAACAAGTGTCTCTGCTACATTTTTTTCTTCATGAAGGTGTGGGACGAGCGACTAGCCAAGTCTGCAGAGTCATGGGCCAACCAATGCAAATGGGACCATGGACCTAACCAGCTGATGCGCTACGTGGGTCAGAATCTCTCTATCCATTCTGGAAGGTAATGCAATTGCCAGAACCGATCCACAGAGATACATGTAGAAGATCAATGGGTTTTTTTGTTGTCGAGCCATATCACTTTTTCGAATACAGTAGTTGAAGACGAAACTTGAAGCCCCTAGGCCTAACTTACCATGTACCCTGTGTCAGACTGGGGTGTCTAGGGACCACCAGTGGAATTTCATTCTGGGGGCCCACCAGTGGAATTTCATTCTGGGGGCCCACCAGTAGAATTTTATTCTGAGGCCCACCAGTAGAATTTCATTCTGGGGGCCCACCAGTAGAATTTCATTCTGCGGGCCCACCAGTAGAATTTCATTCTGGGGGCCCACCAGTAGAATTTCATTCTGAGGCCCACCAGTAGAATTTCATTCTGAGGCCCACCAGTAGAATTTCATTCTGGGACCCACCAGTAGAATTTCATTCTGGGGGCCCACCAGTGGAATTTCATTCTGGCGGACCGCCAGTGGATTTTTATTCTGAGGCCCACCAGTAGAATTTCATTCTGAGGCCCACCAGTAGAATTTCATTCTGCGGGCCCACCAGTAGAATTTCATTCTGGGGGCCCACCAGTAGAATTTCATTCTGAGGCCCACCAGTAGAATTTCATTCTGGGACCCACCAGTAGAATTTCATTCTGGGGGCCCACCAGTGGAATTTCTTTCTGGGACCTACCATTAGAATTTCAGTCTGGGGGCCCACCAGTAGAATTTCATTCTGAGGCCCACCAGTAGAATTTCATTCAGGGGGCCCCCCACTGGACTTTCTCTCTGGGCCCCACCCTTACTATTTCAGTCTGGGGGCCCACCGGTGGAATTTCATTCTGGGGGCCCACCGGTGGAATTTCATTCTGGGGGCCCACCGGTAGAATTTCATTCAGGGGCCCACCAGTGGAATTTCATTCTGGGGGCCCCCCAGTGGAATTTCATTCAGGGGCCCACCAGTGGAATTTCATTCTGGGGGCCCCCCAGTGGAATTTCATTCTGGGGGCCCACCCGTGGAATTTCCTTCTGGTGGCCTACCACTGGAACTTCATTCTGGGTGCCCACCAGTGGAACTTCATTCTGGTGGCCTACCAGTGGAACTTCATTCTGGGTGCCCACCAGTGGAATTTCATTCTTGGGCCCACCAATGGAATTTCATTCTGGGGGCCCAACAATAGAGTTTATCCTGGGGCTCACCCTACAGCTACTGTACACACCTCTGCCTCTTGTTTTTTTTCATATTCTCACTGCCTCTAGACTCCCTCACGTATCAGGGCACGGACACCACACCTCATGAATTAATATAGTATTCCCCAAAAGTCGTGCCCTTTAGATTATACCAGACATATAAATCCTCAGGTTGATACCTGAAATAAGAGAATATGCAGTGACCCTGAATTTGAGGGTTACCACCGTTCAAGGTCATGTACAGACCCTGAACAGATGTCCAGACTGGTGATCCTGGTTTACTTCCCTCTTCTCTACCCATCAAATCTACGAAAGAGGAAGTGCCATGATTTGCAATTCATGTTTTACAGTAAGGCCACACACTGCCGAATTACTGTGAAAAATTCTTGTAGTAGTCCACAGGGATATCCACTGCGGCAAAACCATACACAACTGTAAAGGGAAAAAAAGTAAAAAAAAAAACCCAGCATATTCACCTTCACTGATGACCCCATGACAAGCCACCTGTCCCCAATCAACCCAGTACAGCTGACCTCTACCGATGATGTCACATCCCAGGACGTGATGTCATCATTGAGTTAATGAAAGTTTTTTTTTTCCAGAGCGCTATCTGAATTGAATGGGGAGCGCTGATTACATGCTATAGGCAACACAGACAATCTTACGGCTGGACAGTTTTCATACCCTGTTTCCCCCGAAAATAAGACAGTGTTTTATATTAATTTTTGCTCCTAACGATGAGCTAAGACTTATATTTAGGAGATGTCTTATTCCTCCATGAACAAGAATTCACATTTATTGTTGAACAAAAAATCAACCTGTATTAATATATTGTAGTGATTTCATCACAAACATCAGCATCAGCAGCCAAACTCGGAATTGCATAAAAAAAATGCACTAGGTCTTATTTTCGGGGGATGTCTTATTTTCGGGGAAAAAAGCTAACCTTTCTTCTAAGCCAGGCCTGCACCACATGTGGCCCGCAACGGCTTGGGGGCAGTCTAGGGTTATTCCCAGGTGGTCCTGGGCATCCAAGGAGGCAATCTCAGTCAGTTGGGGAGGAGGAGGGTTGCAGTCCTAGGCAGTATGTGGGGAGGTCCCAGGCAGTCTGGGGGGGGTCTCAGTCAGAGAGAGTTAGTGGGTAGTCCCCGGCAGTCAGTGGGTGGTCCCCAGAACGAAGGGGTCGGTCCTGGGCAGTCAGGAAGGTGGTCCCAGGCAGTGAGTGGGTGGTCCCAGGTAGTGAGTGGGTGGTCCCAGGCAGTAAGGGGTGGTCCCAGGCAGTCAGGAAGGCGGTCCCAGACAGTGAGTGGGCAGTCCCAGTCAGTGGGTAGTCCCAGGCAGTAAGGGGGGGCCGTCTTAGGTAGTCAGGGAGGCAGTCCTGGGCAGTCCGGAAGGCAATCTCAGGCAGTCAGCGGGTGGTTCCAGGCAGTAAAGGGGTGGTCCTATGTAGTCAAGGAGGTGGTCCCAGGCACTCAGTGGGTGGTCCTATGTAGTCAAGGAGGTGGTCCCAGGTGCTCAGTGGGTGGTGCTAGGTAGTCAGGGAGGCGGTCCCAGGCATTCAGCAGATGGTCCCAGGCAGTGAGTGGGCGGTCACATGCAGTAAGGGGGTGGTCCATGGTAGTCAGGGAGGCAGTCCCAGGCACTCAGTGGGTGGTCCTAAGTAGTCAGGGAGGCGGTCCCATGCAGTCAGCAGGTGGTCCCATGCAGTGAGGGGGTGGTCCTAGGTATTCGGGTAGGCCATCCCAGTCAGTAAGAGGGCGGTCCCGGGTAGACTGGCCTGGGAGTCCTGCAGTGTTCTGCAGGTCTGTTCTAAGCTACTTTCTTACCTATCCAGTTCCTAGGAAAGCTGGGTGGGAATAGTTATTGTTGCCATTGCATCCCCAATAGAGACTGTCACCCAACTTTCCTAGACTCTTGACAAAGCAGGGGACCTATCCCTGTATAACTACCCTGTTTCCCTGAAAATAAGACCTAGTGCATTTTTTTATGCAATTCAGAGTTTGGCTGCTGATGCTGATGTTTGTGATGAAATCACTACAGAATATTAATACATTTGGATTTTTTGTTCAACAATAAATGTGATTTCTTGTTCAGGGAAAAACAAGACATCCCCTAAAAATAAGTCTTAGCTCGTCCTTAGGAGCAAAAATTAATAAGACTCTGTCTTATTTTCGGGGAAACAGGGTAGAAAGGTTGTTGCATGGCAGTTGTAACAGAGGCTATACAGCTTTCCCAAACACGGATATGACTCCAAAAAAATAGAAATTTTGACATAAAGAGGACATGCCCTTTAAGTCCACCATCAGATCACACCCGTGACATCATCGGTATTCCAGCCTGTCCTCCCTGTATAAGTAAATAGAGATAAGCAAACAGTAATCCAGGCGCAGAACACTGCAGCTACCTGACATCCGAGCTGGCGGATGATGGGGGTTTTTATACTTAGTCTGAGGGTCACTGCACAATATACTGCTTTCCCATATGTTATATAGCATTGGTCTACAATCCCTGTGAAACTACAACACCCAGCATTCCCTGGCAAAAGCAGGCTGTCATGTTGGGTGCTGTAGTTTTACAACAGCCGGGGTTTATAGTGCATAGTGAGTACAGAGTAGGTTGCAATCGAGCCCTCGTGTCATAGGGGCTATAGGCCCACCAGTATTATTAATGCCACAGGGTGGATGAGGGGCCCTGTTGCAAATTTGCAGATTTGAGGTCAAGAAGCTGTAAGTGACATCTCTGCCGTCTTGTTTTGCAGGTATAGATCTATAGTGGATCTGGTGAAGGCGTGGTACGACGAGAGGCAGCACTACTCCTTCCCTTACCCACGAGAGTGCAATCCCAGCTGTCCTAGTAAATGCAGCGGCACGGTCTGCAGCCACTATACACAGGTATGCTACACAGATGTACCACCGACACACTGGGCTCATAGATGCTCCTTTGAACCGTTTCTTGGCGAATGCTTTTTATAGTCTCCTGGGACATCCCCAGAACTAATGGAATGTCTGTCAATTGTTCAGGGGTCTCTCCAGTACAAAAAGCATCTGATATATAGTGGCAATATAGTGAACTAATGCAAGTTTGTTTATCAAGTCAAAGAGAGGGACATTTAAGGAGCTGGGACATAGGGATCAGCTTCGGACTGGCCAATAAGGGAATAGAGGAAACCCATATTGGGTCCCTCGGTTTGGTGGACACCTGGGCATGACAGTACTGAGGCTGCTTTTCAGGGAAAAAGGCAGAGAAGGAGTGGTAAAAAGCAGGAGTCGTGCAGTTATGTAGAGTAGCTATAGGATGGCCCCAAAAATCAACTCCACTGGTGGGCCCCAAGACTCAACTCCTATGGTGGGCCCCAAGAATCAACTCCGCTGGTGGCCCCCAATCATCTACTCCATTGGTGGGCTCCAGGAATCAACTCCACTATTGGGCCCCAAGAATCAACTCCACTAATGGACCCCCAAGAATGAACTCCACTGGTGGGCCCCAAGAATCAACTCCACTGATGGGCCCCAAGAATCAACTCCACTGATGGACCCCAAGAATCAACTCCACTGGTGGTGCCCCAAGAATCAACTCCACTGGTGGGTCCAAGAATCAACTCCACTGGTGGTGCAACAATAAGCAAGTCCAGTGATGGAACCCAAGAATCAACGCCACTGGTGTGCCCAAGAATCAACTCCACTGGTGGGGCCCAAGAATCAACTCCACTGATGGACCCCAAGAAACAACTCCACTGGTGGCCCCAAGAATCAACTCCACTGGTGGCCCCAATAATCAACTCCACTGGTGGCCCCAAGAACCAACTCCACTGGTGGGACACTAGAATCAACTCTGGTGGGTCCCAAGGATTATCTCTATTGGTGGACCCCCAATCATAGCCTCCACTGGTGAGCCCCAGGCACCCCAGTCAATAGGGTTGGCTGGAGCAGTAGCACACAATTATCAACTTGTCATGGATCTGAATGTGACGAATTGCAACTGATGAATCAACTAATTTTCAAAAATTTCGAGATTCGGCAATTCCGAACATTAAATTTGTTTCTCTTCTACCCAGAATTGTCTGAAACTTCTTGTAATATTCATTCCAATCCAGTATAGGAGTCTGCCAATTCTTTCTAGTAATTTCACTGCTCGCAGCCCTCTTCACGTCTCTGGCACCTCACCGTCCATCTGCAGGCAGTTAAATATTTTTCCATACACGGTTTTCCTGCGTCCGATCTTACAGTCATATTTATTTTCTGGGGAAGAATGGCTTCCTCTCACATTTCACTTTCCCTTCGACAGAGAAGTGTTAAGTGACAGCTGGCAATTTCTAGAGAAATACAGATGTTTTTTCCCAGTCAGCCCGGGGTGCTTTCGCGTCCTGTTCTTCTGCTGAAGGAGTTTTGCAGACAGCGGAGCTGGAGATGTAGAAAACACACATTTACTGTGATTTGATATAGTGCAACTTGATCCACAGCATGGCAGGACACATGGGCATTCTGAATCTAAAATTACCCAGGAACAGCGCCACCCTTGTCTATAGGTTGTGTCTGGTATTGCAGCTCAACCCAAGTAAGTCTACTACTATAGGTTAGGCACTGTGTTTGATCCTGAGTAAGTGGACGATAAAGCAGGGACTATGCATTGCTATAAAAACTGGGTGACCAGTGTTTTTCAGTATCAAAATTCAGGCCCATATATACTATATATGGATGAAACAATATGTTCATCAATGGATACTTTATCTCAATTATTTGAAAGCTTCACAGTAATTCTTTTGTACAGTATATATCAATACATTGAATTTTAAGACCGTAATAACCTGGATTACGTCTATATGTAGTTATGATCTTATCCTTTAAGGGGTTGTCTCACTACAAGGATTACTTTTTATGTTATAGATCTTGCAAAAAACAAGTCACTTTGCAATATATGTCCATTAACAGTGTCCTACCTATTCCTAGATATCTCCTCCTGTACGGGCTGCATCAGCTCCTCAGGTCACTACAGCTACAGACCTGTTCAATTTCTCCTGATAGGCTGCCAGCACTGGTTGCTATAGCTACAGACCTGATCGATCTCTCCTGATAGGCTGCCTGCATTGGTTGCTATAGCTACAGACCTGTTGAATCTCTCCTGATAGGCTGCCAGCACTGGTTGCTATAGCTACAGACCTGTTCAGTCTCTCATGATAGGCTGCCAGCACTAGTTGCTGTAGCTACAGACCTGGCTTCTACTGCAGCCTAGTGGAAGCCAGTAAACACGCCCCTGAATTCAAAGTGAAACCAAGAAAACAGGACTGAGGTGAGATGAATCAATGTAGTGAGACAACCCTATTAACTTTCAACATGTAGGGAATAGTAAATGAAGGCGTTTTCCAAATAGATTGCTTTGTTTATTTTTCTTTGTTGAGGAGATAAAAGTAATTTTATCAGCTCTGAGTGCACTCAGGTTTCTCTGGGTTATCGACCTGCTCTCCACTGCTCTTTGTCTTATCTGAGAGCAGGGATCAGGTCAGCACACAGGTCAGCACACAGAACTGCTTGAATGTTAGCTGATCTAACAAACAAAGGAGACAACTTTTTGTTTTCTTTGAGTTCTAAAACTTTAAAACTTCTCTGGACTTTAGGTAAACATCTCCTGCTCTCATGTCCGAGTAATTAGCAGACCTCTGAATATGGAGTGGATATGCTAATCATCCACAGGCTGACCAGGAATAGACAGGATGATTGAATGAAAGCTGCTTTTGGCTCTTTGAAATAGAGTGGTGAGACAACCCCTTTAACTCCAAAATGTTAGGTCATGCTTTAGCCAGCAAACCCAATCTGTTAGAAGCTGTTTGTACGTCATGTGGCCATTCTGGCCAAAACAACGTTTTGGAGGTTCCGCCTCCTTTTTCAGGCATGCCAATTGGATGTCCCTTCACCTATATATAGTGCCTTGCGAAAGTATTCGGCGCACTTGAACTTTTCAACCTTTTGCCACATTTCAGGTTTCAAACATAAATATATAAAATTTTATTTTTTTTGTGAAGAATCAACAACAATTGGTACACAATTTTGAAGTGGAACGAAATGTATTGGATATATTAAACTTTTTTAAAAAAAAAACAAAAAAAAACTGAAAAGTGGGCCGTGCAAAATTATTCAGCCCCTTTAGCTTTAGTGCAGCAAACTCACTCCAGAAGTTCAGTGAGGTTCTCTGAATGATCCAATGTTGTCCTAAATGACTGATGACGATAAATATAATCCACCTGTGTGTAATCAAGTCTCCGTATAAATGCACCTCCTCTGTGATAGTCTCAGGGTTCTGTTTAAAGCGCAGAGAGCATCATGAAGACCAAGGAACACATCAGGCAGGTCCATGATACTGTTGTGGAGAAGTTTAAAGCCGGATTTGGATACAAAAAGATTTCCCAAACTTTAAACATCCCAAGGAGCACTGTGCAAGCGATCATATTGAAATGTAAGGAGTATCAGGCCACTGCAAATCTACCAAGACCCGGCTGTCCCTCTAAACATTCATCTCAAACAAGGTGAAGACTGATCAGAGATGCAGCCAAGAGGCCCCTGATCACTCTGGAGGAACTGCAGAGATCTACAGCTGAGGAGGGAGAGTTTGTCCATAGGACAACAATCAGTCACTGCACAAATCTGCCCTTTATGGAAGAGGCAAGAAGAAGCCACAAGCCGCCTGGGAGACACCAAACATGTGGAAGAAGGGGCCACCTGGGAGACACCAAACATGTGGAAGAAGGGGCCACCTGGGAGACACCAAACATGTGGAAGAAGGGGCCAGCTGGGAGACACCAAACATGTGGAAGAAGGGGCCACCTGGGAGACACCAAACATGTGGAAGAAGGGGCCGCCTGGGAGACACCAAACATGTGGAAGAAGGGGCTCTGCTCAGAGGAAACCAAAATCCAACAGCCACAATGCAAAACGATATGTTTGACGTAAAAGCAACACAGCTCATCCCCCTGAACCCACCATCCTCACTGTCACACATGGTGGGGGCAGCATCAGGGTTTGGGTTTTTCTTCAGCAGGGACAGGGAAGATGTTTAAAATTGATGGGAAGATGGAGGGAGCCAAATACAGGCCCATTCTGGAAGAAAACCTGTTGGAGTCTGCAAAAGACCTGAGACTGGGACGGAGATTTATCTTCCAACAAGACAATGATCCCAAACATAAAGCAAAATCTACCATGGAAGGATCATAAATAACCATCTCCAGGTATTAGAATGGCCGAGTCACAGTCCAGACCTGAATCCAATGGAAAATCTATGGAAAGAGCTGAAAACAGCTGCTCACAAACGCTCTCTATCCAACCTAACTGAGCTCCAGCTGTTCACAAACGCTCTCCATCCAACCTCACTGAGCTCCAGCTGCTCACAAACGCTCTCCATCCAACCTCACTGAGCTCCAGCTGTTCACAAACGCTCTCCATCCACCCTCACTGAGCTCCAGCTGCTCACAAACGCCCTCCATCCAACCTCACTGAGCTCCAGCTGCTCACAAACACTCTCCATCCAACCTCACTGAGCTCCAGCTGTTCACAAACGCTCTCCATCCAACCTCACTGAGCTCCAGCTGCTCACAAACGCTCTCCATCCAACCTCACTGAGCTCCAGCTGCTCACAAACTCTCTCCATCCAACCTCACTGAGCTCCAGCTGATCACAAACACTCTCCATCTAACCTCACTGAGCTCCAGCTGTTCACAAACACTCTCCATCCAACCTCACTGAGCTCCAGCTGTTCACAAACGCTCTCCATCCAACCTCACTGAGCTCCAGCTGTTCACAAACGCTTTCCATCCAACCTCACTGAGCTCCAGCTGCTCACAAACGCTCTCCATCCAACCTCACTGAGCTCCAGCTGTTCACAAACGCTCTCCATCCAACCTCGCTGAGCTCCAGCTGCGCCAAGGAAGAATTGGCAAGAATTTCAGTCTCTCGATGTGCAAAACTGATAGAGACAAACCCCAAGCGACTTGCAGCTGTAATCGCAGCAAAAGGTGGCGCTACAAAGTATTAAGTTAAGGGGCCGAATAATATTGCACGCCCCACTTTTCAGTTGTTTTTTTTTACAAAAGTTTAAAATAATCAATACATTTCGTTCCACTTCACAATTGTGTCCCACTTGTTGGTGATTCTTCACAAAAAAATTTAAATTTTATATCTTTATGTTTGAAGCCTGAAATGTGGCAAAAGGTTGAAAAGTTCAAGGGGGCCGAATACCATTTAAATGTATAATATGGCACTATACAAGTTAACCATTAAATTGTCAAGAGAAAGGACCTTAGATGAAAACCCTGATTTAACCCTCTGGGTATCAGTGAATCCAATTTATGGGGACAATAAGCTTCACACTGAAGCAGCCGGGATCCTATAGTGCTATTATCTGCAACAACAACCTCTTCTACTACACACCACTGATGTTCTCTTACCTGTTGTCGCGTTTCATGCAGGTGCCGTGCGACAGTAGTTTCCCCAAATCTAGTTGTCTCATCCTGTATATGTTCTTGAGTTGTCAGACGCTCCACTGTAGACCTGAATGTACGTATCGATGACCTGTAGACCTGTAGATGACTGTAGACCTGAATGTACGTATCGATGAACGATGCTTATTAATGCAAACTTTGACAAGTCTGCTTGTCTTCTCACATAGATTTTACCACATGGGCAATTAAGGGTGTATATTACACTCTTGCTTGAGCAAGTAAAAAAAAAAAAAATCAATATTAGTATCATAACCCTTACTTGGGTGTTTCCGAGACTGACCCTTCATAATAGGTCTGCAATTCTGGCATTCCATACAAGGATACGTCCCCAGACGTGTGGTATTAAAGGGGATTTGCCAAGACAAAGATTCTTACCTCTCAGCTTAGCCCAGGCAGAATGTCAACAAATCACGCTGAGTCATGAAGCTGCAGGGGAGAGAGGGCGGGGGCGAGTGAGGAGTGTAGGAATCCAAGGGAGCGTCTCAACCCCGGGCCCCCCAAAATTTTTAAAAACCCGGGGGGGGGGAAAAAACCCCCCCCCCCCGGGGGGGGAAAAAGGGGGGGCCTTGGGAAAAAAACCCCCCGGCCCCCCCGGGGGGGGGAAAATTTTTTCCCCCCAAAACCCCCCAAAAAAATTTTTTTTTTTTAAAAATTTTTAAAATTTAAAAAGGGAAAAAGGGGTTTTTTTGGGGGGGTAAAAAAAAATTTTTTTTCCCCCCTTTTTTCCCCAAAAAAAGGGAAAAAGGGGGAAAAAAGGGGGGGGAAAAACCCCAAAAAGGGTTTTGGGTTTAAAAAAAAAAAAAACCCCCAATTTAAAACCCGGGTTTTTAAAAAAAAAAAAGGGGGGGTTACCCCAAAAAAAAAAAAAAAGGGTTTTTTAAAAAAAAAAAACCCCCCCCCTTTTTCCTTTTTTTTTTTTTTTTTTTGGGGAAGGGGGGGGCCCCTTTCCCAAAAAGGGGGCCAAAAAGGGGGGGAAAAAAGGGGGGGGTTTTGGGGGCCCCCCCAAAAAAAAAAGGGGTTCGGGGGGGCCCCTTTTTAAACCCCCCCCCCAAAAAAAATTTTTTGGGCCCCGGGGGGTTTTTTTAAATTTTTAAAAAAGGGGGAAAAAAAAAAAAAATTTTTTTCCCCCCCTTTTTTTTAAAAACCCCCCAAAAAGGGGTTTTAAAAAAAGGGGGAAGGGGGGGGTTTTTTTAAAAAAGGGGGAAAAAAGGGGGCCCCGGGTTGGGGGGCCCCAAATTCCCCCAAAAAGGTCCGGGGGAGGGGTTGGGGGGGTGGGGGGGGGGGGCCCCCCCGGGAAAAAAAAACCCCCCCCAAAAAAAGGGGGGGGGGGGCCCCCCCGGGAGGGGGGGGGGGGTTTTTTAAAACCCTTAAAAAGGGGAAAGAAAAACCCCAAAACCCGGGGGTTTTTTAAAAATTCCGGATTTTGCATAATTTTTCCCCGGGGAAAAAAAAAAACCCCCCCGGGGGGGGGGGAAAACCCCTTTTAAAAAAGGGGGGGGGGAAAAAAAAAATTTTAAAAAAAAAACCCCCCTTTTCCCTTTAACCCCCAAAAAAATTTCCGGGCACCCCGGGGGGGGGGGGGTTTAAGTAAAAAGGGTTAAAAGGGGGGGTTTTCCTGTTTTTTTTAAAAAATTTTTAAAAAAAATTTTTTAAAAACCCCCCTTTTTTAAGTTTTCCCCCGGGGCCCGGGGCCTTTCAAATTAAAAAAAGGGGCCCCCTTTTAAAGGGGGGGGGTTTTGGGGAAACCCTTGGGGCCCCCCCCCCAGGGGGGGGGGTTTTTAAAGGGGGGGGGGCGAAAAAAAGGGGGGGAAAAAATAAAAAAAAAGGTTTTTTTTTTTAAGCGGGGGAAAAAAAAAAGGAAAAAAAAGCCCCCAAAAAAAAAGGGGGGGGGGTTTTTTGGGGAAAAACAAAAAAGGGCCAAGGCGGGGCAAAAAAAACCCCCCCCCCCGGGGGGGGCCCCCCCCTTTTTTCCCCCCCCGGGGGGCCCCCTGGGGGGCCCTTGGCCCAGGAAGCGGGAAAGGGGGAACCAATGGAAAATCCTGCAAACAGGAGCTGGGGGGGGGAAAAAGGGAAAAAGAAACACCGGGACCGGGGCCCAAAAAGGGGGGGGGGGGGCCCCCCCCTTTAAAAACCCCCCCTTTTGGGCCCGGCCAAAAAAATTTTTTTTTTCCCCCTTCCCCGGAAAAAATTTTTAAAAAAGGGGGAAAAATTTAAAAAAAAGGGGTTGGGGAAAATTTAAAAAGGGGGGGGGGGGGGCCCGGGGGTTTTTTTTTCCCCCGGGGCCCCCCGGAATAAAAACCCCCGGGGGGCCCCGGGGGGGCCCCCAAACCCGGGGTTTTCCCTTTTTTTTTTTTTTTTTGGAAAAAAAAAAAAAGGGGGTTTCCCCGGGGTTAGGGGGAAAGGGGAAACAAAAAAAAAAATTTTTTTGGGGGGGGCCCCCAAAAAGGGGGAAAAAAGGGCCCCCCAAATTTTGGGGGGAAAAAAAAGGGGGGGAAACCCCCCCCTTTAAAAGCAGGGGGGGAATAAAATTTTTTGGGGGGGGCCCCGGGGAAAATTCATTGGGGCCCCATTTTTGAGTGGGTTTTTTAAAACCGGGGGAAAAATTTTCCCCCCGGGGCCCCCCCCTTTTTTTGGGGGGGCCCGGGGGGGGGGCCCCGGGGAAAAAATTTTTTTTTTTAAAAAAATTTATAAAAACCCCCCCCCCCCCCCCCCCCCCCTTTTTTTTTTTAAAACCCCCCCCCCCTTGGGGTTAAAACCCCCCCTAAACCCCCAAAAAAAAATTTGGGGGGGCCCCCCCCAAAAAAAAAAAAGGGGGGAAAAAAAAGGGGGGGGGGTTTTTTTCCCCCCAAAAAGGGAAAAAAACCCTTTTCCCAAAAAAAAAACCCCGGGCCCCAAAAAAAAAAAAAAAAAGGGGGGCGGAAAAAAAAAGGGGGGGGGGCCCCCCGGGGTTTTTTTGGGGAAAAACCAAAACCCCCGGGGGGGAAAAGGGGGGGCGAAAAAAAAAAAAAGGGGGGGGGGGGGGGGGCCCCCGAAAAAGGGCAAACCCCCCCCCGGCCCAAAAAGGTTTCCCCCAAAAATAGGTTAAACCCGGGGGGGTAAAAAAAAAAATTTTTTAAAAAGGGGGTTTTTGGGAAAACGGCCAAAACCCCCCAAAAAAGGGGGGGGGGAAAGGGGGTTTTCCCCCCGGGGGGGGCCCCCCGGGGGGGGCCCCCCCCCAAAAAAAAAAAAAAGGGGGGGGGGGGGGAAAAAATTTTTTTTTTGGCCCCCCGGGGGGGGCCCCCCGGGGGGGGAAAATTTTGGGGTTTTTTAAAAAAATTTTTCCTTTTTTTCCCCGGGGGGAAAAAAACCCCCAAAAAAAATTTTTTGGGGGGAAGAAATTTTTTTGGGGGGGGGGAAAAAATTTTGGGGAGGGAAAAAATTTTTGGGTTTTTAAAAAAAGGGGGAAAAACCCCTTTTTTTTTCCCCCCAAAAAAAAAAAGGCAAAAAACCCCCAAAAAATTTTGGGGGGCCCCCCCGGGGGCCCCCCCCAAAAAAGGGGAAAAATTTTTAAAAGGGAAAAAGGGGGGGAACCCCCCTGAAAAAAAAAATAAAGGGGGTTTATTTTTTGGGGGAGATACTGAAAAGCTTTAAGGGCTGCCCCCATGCAAGGGATTCATCGGTTTTTGGATTTGTAAACCGACTGCAACCACCCCCAAAATTTTACACAGCCAGCGTAACAAAAAAACTTAGAACATGGGCTTTTTTTCGGCCATGGAGGGGAAAGGGCACGTTTGAATCTGAAAACCCGGGGACAAAGCCCCCCCCCCACGTGCCAAAAAAAGTTATCCATGCAAACCCATCAGGCTTAGTCTTTTCCTTTTTTGTAAGACCCGCACCTTTTTTGAACTTCCAAACCTTTAAAAGGGGGTGTTATCGTTGAGCTGTTCGTGCCTTCAGCTAATTTTTCTCAGATTGATTTTTGAAATCCAGGGGCGGTCTCCCCCCCCACAAGGCTGTCTCCCCTCCCACGGGGCGTGTCTCCCCTCAGAAGAACTGTGACATCATCTTTTTTTTTGAAGAGGGGAGCAGGGGGTTTGTCGGGATATAACAGCTCGTAGCCCCTGCCTGTTATGTTGCAGCCTTGAGGCTCCACAACTCACAAAGACCTATTAACATTAACCCTTTTATTTAAACACCTGAAAGCCAAAGCACTTAACTTCTTTCCAGGGGTTTTCAACCAAATTTTTCTGACAACAGGCAAGACCTTTACTAAACACAAGGGACAAATGTCAGCTTCAAGTATGGGAGCGGTAAGGGGTTTTTTTTAAACAAAGGGTTTGAAGTTCTAGCCCCCCTCACGGGGTTTTTTTTTTTTTCCCCCCCCTAAATTCTACCATATGTAGAGAGCACATTTACGCTTAAAAGGGGCTGATGGATACACTGAATCCCACACAGGGGACCTGGGCCCTTTTTCTGATGTAAAAAAAGCAGGTGCCGTTAATTAATGAGCAAATGCTTATAAGTTCACACCAGCATGCAAAAAAACATTTTAAAAACATGGGAACTGCTTAAAAATCAACAATACCAAAGAGAATTTCTATGGGATAAAAACGATACAAGGGTAACGCCATCTGTACAGTTATACCATGCGAGTTTCAGTTTTAATCCCCACAAAAGAAATGTGGCAAGCTGCCACACTTAGAAGGGACACTGCACAAAAAACTTGTACCCTAAGCCCCCCATATTTTAGGGGAAAAAAAATAAAATGCTGGGAAAAATATCAAAATAGAGGGTTTAGTTTTTACGTACTACAGAACGCAAGCCGCAAACCAACGGCAAGGCTCCTCACTCTTGGAGTCCCAACTATTAAAAAAAAAAAACCAAAACACAGAAAAATGGGACATAAAATTTCCAAAAAATCACAGGCTACACTTACAGCTTGAGAGGCTGACGGATACACTGAATCCCAGCAGCAGGTGACTCTGGCCCTTTTGCTGCATGGGAAAAGATAGCAGGTGCCGTTAATTAATGAGCAAATGCTCTTGGTACTTGTTCACACCAGCATGAAAAAAAAACACAGTATAATACATGGGGAGACTGCTTAAAAATGCAACAATACCAATGAGAATTGCATATGGATAAAGCGAGCTTGCGTACTGTAGCTACTGTAACAACTAATACCTCATATTTTGATATTTTTCCCAGCATGTTATTTTTTTGCTGGTCTGAGTATTTCAGAAACTGCTGATCTCCTGGGATTTTCACGCACAACCATCTCTAGGGTTTTACAGAGAATGGTCCGAAAAAGAAAAAAACATCCAGTGAGCGGCAGTCCTGTGGGCGGAAATGCCTTGTTGATGCCAGAGGTCAAAGGAGAATGGCAGACTGGTTCGAGCTGATAGAAAGGCAACAGTGACTCAAATAGCCACCCGTTACAACCAGGTAGGCAGAAGAGCATCTCTGAACGCACAGTACGGCGAACTTTGAGGCAGATGGGCTACAGCAGCAGAAGACCACACCAGGTGCCACTCCTTTCAGCTTAGGAACAGGAAACTGAGGCTCCAATTTGCCCAAGCTCATCGAAATTGGACAGTAGAAGATTGGAAAAACGTTGCCTGGTCTGATGAGTCTCGTTTCTGCTGCGACATTCGGATGGTAGGGTCAGAATTGGCGTCAACAACATGAAAGCATGGATCCAACCTGCCTTGTATCAACGGTTCAGGCTGGTGGTGGTGGTGTCATGGTGTGGGGAATATTTTCTTGGCACTCTTTGGGCCCCTTGGTACCAATTGAGCATCGTTGCAACACCTTGTGGAATCTATGCCACGAAGAATTGAGGCAGTTCTGAAGGCAAAAGGGGTTCCAACCCGTTACTAGCATGGTGCACCTAATAAAGTGGCCGGTGAGTGTATATACACATACATAGCTCCCCTATATCATGTCTCATCCCCGAGAGTATATGCATTGTATCACATATGTTGGAAGTGCTTGGTGTGACTGTGAGGATGGGACACTATATAGGGGAGTTTTCTGTGTGTGTGTGTATATCAATAAAATTATAGATGTCTACACATATATTTTCATATATTTATATATGTGTACAATTTATAAAAGAAAAAAAAAAGAAAAAATGATGGAACTTGAACTCCCAACCTCTGGCTTGCCAAGCTGATCACCTATGCACTGTACTATACAAGCAGCTCACACAGATACAGTGTTGAATCCTTATGTTATACAATACAGATGATGACGTCATAAGGAGGCAGGGCTTGCATTCGATCTGAGGAACAGAACGCCTTCTTTTCAAAGTTCAAACTGAACCTGTGAGAAGGTGAATCAACCTCTTGGCAAAAGCCCTTTAAACAGGCAGTCATTGCCCAGATCATCACCATAGAGCTGAGATGTACATAGAGCCAGCAGACTCTATGTACACTATCGATTTTAACAGCTCGGAGGGGAGTAAACACAGAGTGTGCAGGCAGCCAATCACAGTGCAGGGGGCGTGGCCATGATGTTTCCTGCCTAGGGGCATATCCCAACAGGCTGAATGAAATGTCAGCCAGCCAATGAGAGTGCAGGGGGGCGTGTCTAGGGCACAGGAATAGACCCGGGGGCGTTCTGACCCAGCAACAGCAGATATAAAAGACAGATTTACAGCGAAGCTGATATCTGCTAAACCAAGTGACAGAGGTAATGCAACCCAATTACAAAAGTGCTTATTTTTACTGTCCCCATAATCTGAGACATGATCTTTGTAACGATAAAACCCCTTTAAAGCATTTGTGCCTCCTTGGAGTAACTTTAGGTGAGTAACGTTTATCCTTGTGGAGAGCACCGCAAGGTGTAGGGAAACTTAAAGTATCTCACAAAAGTAAGTACACCCCTCACATTTTTGTAAATATTGTAAATATTGTCATGGGACAACACTGAAAATATGACACTTTAATACAATGTAAACTAGTCAGTGTACAGCTTGTATAACAGTGTATAATTGGTGTGCCCTTAAAATAACTCAACACAAAGCCATCAATGTCTAAACCGCTGGCAACAAAAGTGAGTACACCCCTAAGAGACAACAAAAGTGAGTACACCCCTAAGCGACAATGGACAAATTGTTTCCAAAGTGTCAATATTTTGTGATGCCTCCATTATTTTCCAGCACTGCCTAAACTCTCTTGGACATGGAGGTCACTGGAGCTTCACAGGTTGCAGCCACTGGAATCCTCTTCCCTCCTCCATGACGACATCACGGAGCTGGTGGATGTTAGAGACCTTGCGCTCCTCCACCTTCTGTTTGAGGATGCCCCACAGATGCTCAGTAGGGTTTATGTCTGGAGACACGCTTGGCCAGTCCAGCACCTTTACCCTCATTTCTTTACCAAGGCAGTGGTCATCTTGGAGGTGTTTGTGGTCTTTATCATGTTGGAATCCTACCCTGTGGCCTACAAGGGAGGGGATCATGCTCTGCTTCAGGATGTCACAGTACATGTTGATGGTTCCCTCAGTGAACTGTAGCTCCCCACAGCTGGCAGCACTTATATAGCCCAAAACCAAGACACTCGCACCACAGTGCTTGATTGTAGGCAAGATACCCAGATGTGGAAAAACCTGATCGGTATTTTGTCTGTGCTGTGTAAACGCAGCCTTATCCTGAAGAAAGAGTTGTGGCTCCAGTGCCAATTGGAGGTAGTATTTCTTTCAGACTCTATTGTTCCTTTAAAGAGCCGTGAAACATGACTGGGGAATCAGATCCAACCAAACACTCCTCCATAAGAAAGAGTCATCCATCTGCAGAGAGCTGTTTTTGGAGTTTTTGCTTTTCCAGTCAGAAACACAGAAAGGATTTATGTTTTGGTCCTTCTTGCTTATTAGGCTTGAAGGATTAAAAGGGAATCTAGTGAGTCTAAAGAGGTTGCCTGAATCTTCATGATGCTTTTGACTGTTCACAAAGGGTTGGTGAAGGGCAAGGTGACACATTTTCACATAGGACTTAATTTGTAGGGTTCTTT
Source organism: Phyllomedusa bahiana (assembly GCA_025379985.1). NCBI lineage: Eukaryota > Metazoa > Chordata > Amphibia > Anura > Hylidae > Phyllomedusa > Phyllomedusa bahiana. Next base: position 59,826 of record JAODAL010005290.1, read on the forward strand.
TTTAGAGTAAAGTAGATTTCAGTGGCTCTGCCTATGGAAGTGTTACTTTAAACAAATTGTGATATTTTCTGTTAAAGGGGATGTATCGCTTCATCAGTTCGGCTGTTTTCTTGAAGCTTGATTTTCTCAATTCCTGAAATCCAGGGGTGTTTCTTCCCCTCCCAGCTGGGTGTTTCTTAACTGAAGGAGGATGACATCATCCCCCCTCCCGTCACTGTTCATGCTCGCTCCCGAAACAGTGTGCTCTCCCCCCACCCCTCTCTGAGTGCACTTGTCACTGTCCTCTCCCTATGCAGTCTTATTTTGTAAGAACTGTTTACATACCACAGGCCTGCATTCAGTCTAGACAGCCTTCTATGAACTCAGAGCACTGATCTTTTCTCCTCTCACAGCTGGAGGTTTGTTACAGTTGAATCCAGTCTTCTATGAACTCATCCAGAGCACAGATCCATGCAGGAGCATTAGGCACCGAGGCACAATTTTGCTGTTTTCTGATTGTAGAAGCAGCTGCAGTGTCACTGAGGAGCTGCTAGCTGTACAGAATGAAATTGTTGTCAGTCCCTTACACGCAGGAGAATTAGGCACCGAGGCACAATTCTGCTGTTTTCTGATTGTAGAAGCAGCTGCAGGGTTACTGTGCTTCTGCTGGCTGTACAGCGTGAAATTGTTGCCGGCCCCTTATTCTGAGTGAGAGAGGCAGGAATGCGAACTTCTGTGAATACGACCGAACAGAATGTAAATTAGTAGAGCCGTCAGCCAATGAAATAAAAGGAGGTGGAATCTGTATTTATAGAAAACGAAGATAAGGGAGACTGTGAAAACAAGACAGCTTTGCTAATGACATCCAATTGCAAAGTTGCTTGTTTTCACTGTCCCCTTATTCTGAAGACCATTTAATGAAATGATACAACCCCTTTAAGGTTGGCTTCTCTCCCTCCTGGAGGCCATCTAGACCCAACACTTTTTGCAAGCAGCTAATTTTCAGCAATCCTCCCTATGAACCTAAAAAGGAATAGAAAACATTTTCTTTGGCTCCCGAAAGTAAATCGTCTTGTAGGAATTATTTTTATATGTTTGAGCCGTCAGATCTGCTGTTTTTTTCTTCCCTCCAGAGCTCAGATATTATAACAGCAGGTCGAAAATAAACCCTTACAGCATGTTTTTTGGCCAAACAGCAGGAATGTGAAATCAGCAAGTGCAGTTCTTGACGCACAAGTGTTGGGCCGAGGTTCTGTGGTTGGTTTTATATGGACATATCTATTGCAGTGTTTGTGTTGGACTCAGTCCTTCAGCTCACAGCTGGGTCTTCTGCTTCTTAGCTCTGGATTAACCGCTCCAGAGCTGCTCTTCAGACTGAGCTTCTGCTCAATAATGACAAACCGATGATTGGTCTCTGTGGACTAGTTAACGTCAGTGGAGATCGGGTTTTGTTTAATTTGGGTTCTAGGTAGGAAACTAACTGCAGAAGTTAAAATCTGACTGATGGATATCTGCTTGTATTACATCTAGTCCAATTCAAAAGCAAATTTGTCAAGGCAGAGGCATAACTTGAAGCTCGAAGAGGAGTCGAAAAGCAAATTTTGTAAGAGGAGCATCGACTTACCATATGCCTATTATACAGGGGCATAACTAGAGAAGCCTGGGCCCCATAGTAAACTTTTGGATGCCCTTCGCCTTCCGACCATGAACATTTACTGGGACCTCTTAAGTCATGCATTTACTAAATTACTTATAACACTACTTCATAATGACCTGAATATACCACCAGAACACAACCACAAATTACCACCAAATAGTGACCAAATCATACCCCTATACTATTACTGAATAAAGGTCAGTATACAAAGACCAATATTACTGCCATACAGTGCCCATATAGGGGTATATACCGAGCAATCACATTCGTACTTGGAACACCCATTGAAATGTATGGAGAGTAACCACACAAGTGCATCCAGTTCTAGATTCAAAATGTAGAGGTTCGGGGCTCGTACTGGTGGTAGGTGCTGATCCATGATGTGGGACCTGCACCTGTCAGACATTGATGGCATCTCCTGTCAATATGCCAAAAATTAATATTTGTGATGGCAAAATCCCTAAAAACATCCTTCAGTCCTACCTGGCTGAGAAGAGGTGGCTTTCTTACTGTTGTCAATGTGAATGTGTCCATAGCTCCTAATCATACCTTAGTGACAACAGTGTTTGTGTGGTAGTAGTTTCGGGCGGCATAGTGTATGAGAACAAACATCTTTCTCTCCCCCAGCAGGAAATCCCAGCACTTTATGAAGCACCAACACCAGTGACTAGCATGCTTTCTGTAATCTCAGCCTTGTCTTTCTATGTGACGCAGCTGGGGATAGTCACTAAAAAAGTAGTCAGAAGGTGACTAAAAATGGGGGTATTGTTGACCTACAATAGCCTTTATCAGCACGAGTGGTTTAGAAATGATTCCCAGAGTGTATAATAGGATATTAAACAAACATATCATGAATAAACCTCTTGTTTTGCAGATGGTGTGGGCATCATCCAATAAAATAGGCTGTGCCGTCAACACGTGTAACAACATCAACGTGTGGGGCAGTACGTGGCGACAAGCTGTCCTTCTGGTCTGCAATTATTCCATTAAGTAAGTACATTTGTATATAATCTGAATGACCCCATCAGTCTTTATTGCCCCTCTGCTATTTTTGTGGGCAATCAGGAAACAAGCAAACACACATAGGTCATATAAAAAACTCTTCAGATGTCTATTGCATTATATTAGATTTGTGCTTATACATAGGGGGCAGTATTATAGTAGTTATATTCTTGTACATAGGGGGCAGTATTATAGTAGTTATATTCTTGTACATAGGGGCAGTATTATAGTAGTTATATTCTTTTACATAGGAGCAGTATTATAGTAGTTATATTCTTGTACATAGGGGCAGTATTATAGTAGTTATATTCTTTTACATAGGAGCAGTATTATAGTAGTTATATTCTTGTACATAGGGGGCAGTATTATAGTAGTTATATTCTTGTACATAGGAGCAGTATTATAGTAGTTATATTCCTGTACATAGGGGGCAGTATTAAAGTAGTTATATTCTTGTACATAGGAGCAGTATTATAGTAGTTATATTCCTGTACATAGAGGGCAGTATGATAGTAGTTATATTCCTGTACATAGGGGGCAGTATTGTAGTAGTTATATTCTTGTACATAGGGAGCAGTATTATAATAGTTATATTCTTGTACATAGGGACAGTATTATCGTAGTTATATTCTTGTACATATGAGTCAGTATTATAGTAGTTATAGTCTTGTACATAGGTACAGTATTATAGTAGTTATATTCTTGTACACATGGGGCAGTATTATAGGAGTTATATTCTTGTACATAGGAGGCAGTATTATAGTAGTTATATTCTTGTACATAGGTACAGTATTATAGTAGTTATATTCTTGTACATAGTGGCAGTATAATAGTAGTTATATTCTTGTACATAGAGGCAGTATTATAGTAGTTATATTCTTGTACATAGGGGGCAGTATTATACTAGTTATATTCTTGTACATAGGAGTAGTATTATAGTAGTTATATTCTTGTACATAGGGACAGTATTATAGTAGTTATATTCTTGTACATAGGAGCAGTATTATAGTAGTTATATTCATGTACATAGAGGGCAGTATTATAGTAGTTATATTCTTTTACATAGATAGTATTATAGCAGTTATATTCTTGTACATAGGGTGCAGTATTATACTAATTTAATCCAGTTCAGCTGTACAGTGCCTCAGCACACCCTAACTTAACAATTCATTTTCGACTTGCAATTTATCTAACAGTGTCCTTATTCTCTCTTTCTAGAGGTAACTGGATAGGAGAAGCTCCTTACAAATTGGGAAGACCGTGCTCAGCTTGTCCCCCCAGCTATGGAGGCATGTGCAGCAATAACATGTGCTTTTCTGGTGTTAAATCTAATAAACTCAGTTGGTTTAGGTTGTGAGGGCAGAAGTTCCATAGCAGTGCCTTTATACAGTGATGAATGTCTTTTCATTGATTCGGGAAGGGTAGGCTGGGTGGTTTTGCCCTACAGAATGCTGGACAGGCCTTTACTACAAATATAGTAACTTGTCTGTGCTACGGCAAAAGATGGGATGGACCCATTTTATACCCAGTCAGTCATTCATTGATGTAGCTCCACACATCTATGAGTATAAAGTCATCATCTGACCTTGCAACCTTTCAGATCATTGCTTGTAATGTCACTAGTAACCATGTGGTACCATAGGTAAGGGGTCAGTGCCTACATAATAGTCCTTTAATCTGACAATAAGGTCTCAAAATACAGGAAGAATTTATGGGTACGGTCCGTATAAGCTTTCAAGGTTTTCTTGTAAGTCTTTCAGTGATCGAGGTCCTATAAAGGTGTCTGCAAAGTCATTTTTGTCTGAAACAGCGCCACTCGTGCCCATGGCCATGCCTGGTATTGCAGCTAATGCTCCATTTTTTTAAAACTTTCAGTTCTTTGTGTAGTGCCAACATATTTTTCTGTACTGTACACAGATTGCAACCCTTCACATCAGTCCCTACCCCTAACGGGACTCACAATTTCCTTATACACAATAGGGCCGGTTTTAGAGGAAGATAATTGGATATTTGGTGTGTGAGAGTTAATCGGAGTACAGGGAGGAAACTCAAGTAAATGTAGATAGAGCATACAAACTTCACGGCCAATGGAAAAGAATGGTGCTGTTTTTTTTGTAAAAAATAAAATATAGAACTATTATTCTAACCTCATACAACCCCATTGCTTACATGTGTAGTTTCTTTTAACTTAGCATGAAAATATTGCGCTATAGTGCTTAAAGGGGAGATCCTCCTAAAATATCCTGGGATGATCATATGGACATACATTTTAACGACATTTCAGGAGGATAAATTACAGTGGAATTCCCCTTTAATAGAAAGGCATTGGAAATATGGGCTTAGAATTGATCTCCATGTGTACCCCTGTATCACTGATTTTTAGTATGCGGTTTGTGTGTGTATTTTCGACCTGTGAAGTGTGGTTTGGGTGGATCAGAACCTGGGTGGATCAGGACAGTTGTTTTTTTTAAGTTAACCTCAGCGGCTGCATCATCAGTGATGTCACTGGGTCTATGTGAATGTAAAAATGATGTCACTGGTCCAATATAAAATGTTTTGCTATGTGATTTATAATGTCACTGGTTCTGGGCAAATTGATTGGCTGTGTTAGAATTTAGGTGATTGCATAATTCGTGACATAAATATATTTATTTAACACAATTGATTGTTTGATCACTGATTTCACTGCCTTATAATTCGATTGGTTGCACAATCGGTGATATCACACCTTGTGATGTCACTTCCTCATTGTACATCGACCAGTTGCATCATTAGTAATGTAACCACCTTGTTAATCAATTGGTTGTTTGGTCAGTGATGTCACTTCCTTTTATATTGGTTGGTTGTTTGGTGAGTGATGTCACTTCCTTGTATATTGGTTGGTTGTACGGTTAGTGATGTCACGCTCTTGTAAACTGATTGGTTGTTTGGTCAGTGATGTCACGTTCTTGTAAACTGATTGGTTGTATGGTCACTGATGTCACGTTCTTGTAAACTGATTGGTTGTATGACTTGTGATGTCACTCCCTTGTAAACTGATTGGTTGTATGGTCAGTGATGTATGATCAATGATGTATCTCCCTTGTAAACTGATTGTTTGCATGGTCAGTGATGTATCTCTCTTTTAAACTGATTGGTTGTATGGTCAGTGATGTCACTCCCTTGTAAACTGATTGGTTGTATGGCATGTGATGTCACTCCCTTGTAAACTGATTGGTTGTATGGTCAGTGATGGCCCTGTTTTGTTAACTGTTTGGGTGGAAGGTCAATGATGTCACTGCCTCATTAAAGTGATTGGTTGTATCGGCAGTGATGTCACTCCCTTGTAAACTGATTGGTTGTATGGTCAGTGATGTCACTCCCTTGTAAACTGATTGGATGTATGGTCAATGATGTCACTGCCTCATAAAGTGATTGGTTGTATGGTCAATGATGTCACTGCCTCAATAAAGTTATTGGTTGTAGAGGCAGTGATGTCACTCCCTTGTAAACTGATTGGTTGTATGGTCAGTGATGTCACTCCCTTGTAAACTGATTGACTGTATGGTCAATGATGTCACTGCCTCATAAAGTGATTGGTTGCATGATCAGTGATGTATCTCCCTTGTGAACTGATTGGTTGTAGTTTAAAAAATTAAAGCCCCTCTGCTCTATTAGATAATATTATGTATTGCACATGGTAGGTGGGGCCCCTGTTCCAGATTTTACATTGGGGCCCAGGAGCTTCACCTCTGTGTGATGTCACTGCTTCCATGTAAATCGATTGGCTGCTTTTTGGTTCAGCCCAATTTATTTTTTTCTGACTTCTGTCCACCTCTGACCATTTCTGGCATTGACCTCCCCATTCATAAAGCTGTGAATTCCTTCTGTTTTATTATTCACCTATGACATTAAAGCACTTATATGTTTAACTTATATGTCGGCGACACTATTCCCGTGCAGTATACTGGAGGTTAGACTAGATGTGGCAAATATGCTATTATATTGTAATTAATGAACAATGTCCTCCTTCCTGATATCACAGCTTATTACTGATCATTTACACGTTTTGTACTTTATGTTGTTGTTTATGAATAATGAATTGTATTTCAATGATGATTAGAATATAAGGTTCTCATAGTTAGTGATATGTAAATATAGCACATTGGTAGGACGGGTCCCTGTCCCAGACCCATCACTATTGTACATAATGTCACTACACCAGGATATCTTGGGATTGCAGACAACCTAGAACTAGTAAGATTGTAGCTAAAACTAAGAAATTATAGCATAACTCTACTCTTATTTATAATGTTGTGTATACATTTGCTACCATATGCTTCCTCTACAAAAGGTTAGTAATAGTGTTGCTGGAATAAGGCCCTGTTTCGTTCAACACAAGTTCCACAGAACTTGTAACAAAATTTTGATTCAGGACATCCATAACCCTAATTTTTTTCTCTAACCCTATCCCTGTCTTTAAAGGGGTTTTGCCAAGAAGTGAGTTCCTCACCTAACAGGCTGATACTCCCCTCTTGAGGCCTGAAAAAGGGGCGTTTTGTTTCTGTGTTTAAGAAAACAAGTGATGTCATCACTCCACCTCCCATGCACGTTCCTGATACTCATTCTCTGTACAGTAGTTGAGCAAACATTATTTGGCTAATCCACAGAGCAGAACTGTATTGTACACAAGCTATATGCGTTTTATTTCTCCCTCTTATTTGCTCAGGAGAGAAGATAAGCTCAGCAGGCAGCCTTCTTTCATTCCTTCACAAACGCTGCAGGGCTAGAGGGAGGGGGGCTGAGCAGAGAGCTTGGGAGCCTCTGCATGTTTACTCAGATAATGACAACCAGTGGATTCTCTATACAAAACATACAAGATCTTTCTCCCCAGTCCCTTCAAAGCTCATTCATGTTCCCTGCCATCAGATAAGAAGTGCAAACAACTCAGGGGAGGCCAGATCAGCTCCTGTCAGCTCCTGGTCGTGTCTAATGTAAACTGTCAGGAAACCAAGGGCATCTTAGTCAGGCTGTAGATTTCACAGGCTTCAATTTTTTTGATGACATATATTTAGAAAAGTGATTAAATACCCATTTTGGAGGATCCCACGTCAACATTAAATTGTGGCAAAACCCCTTTAATACTATCCCTATCTCTAAATCAAAGGCTCTGTCCCATCACCGACCTTGATGGCATATCAATAAGATATGCGATATGCCATCAATGTACGATACGTCCTACTTCTAGGACCTGCACATATCTACAGAACAGGGCCACAAACCTTCCTGTCCTGAACGGGGAAGTGGGTGCGCTTACATGGTCACTGTCCATTCATTTCAATAGGAGTTCCAAGTACAGCCGAATACAACCGTATGATCGATATGCTATCAGTGTCTGTGATGGGACGACCCTTTAAAGGATTAGGGTATTTAAGGTGTTTTAGGGATTAATTACCTTTCAGAATTGCTTCAGGACTCGAGTCACCCCCGCTGCGGCACTATCTGACATCACTTCCGATTGAAGCAAAGAAATATTAAAAGAGAAAGTGAAAGTGTTGCTTACCCCTCCCACTTTCAGTGATTGTCAGTTTGCTTTGTACACACACTGATAGAGAGAATGCTGTCAATCACTTTATGTGGGTGGAATAAGCAGGACTCTTACTGTCTCTTAATAAGTCCTTTCAGGATATCCCTATATATCACAGAACTCAGCTCCTCTCCCTCTATCATATAACCCTATAGATCACAGAGCTCAGCTTCTCTCCTCTATCCTATAACCCTATATATCACAGAGCTCAGCTTCTCTCCTCTATCCTATAACTCTATATATCACAGAGCTCAGCTTCTCTCCTCTATCATATAATCCTATATATCAAAGAGCTCAGTTTCTCTCTTCTATCATATAACCCTATATATCACAGAGCTCAGCTCCTCTCCCTCTATCATATAACCCTATATATCAAAGAGCTCAGCTCCTCTCCTCTATCCTATAACCCTATATGTCACAGAGCTCAGCTTCTCTCCTCTATCATATAACCCTATATATCACAGAGCTCAGTTTCTCTCCTCTATCATATAACCCTATATATCACAGAGCTCAGTTTCTCTCCTCTATCATATAACCCTATATATCACAGAGCTCAGTTTCTCTCCTCTATCATATAACCCTATATATCACAGAGCTCAGCTTCTCTCCTCCATCATATAATTCGGTTAAGGAGTCCAGTGTGTGGTCCTATTAATAACTGACAGTTATCTCAGTATGCACACTTATACTGTAAAAGGCTGTAAATCACCGATCACACCGCCCACTAGACTCCTTCACCCAGAATAAGCAGAGAAATAAATGAATCAACTCCAAATTCTGCTGAATCTTTCCCCACTGTATACATCAATCTGCTCAACTCCTCCTGCTCCCCAAGGAGAGATGTTCCCTATTCTTCCCACAGGTCAGATAGCCTGTTTCACTGTGATAGGCTCCATTTAAGTCTTTAAAAACATGGCTGCTTTCTGACAGTGGTCATGTCTGGTGTTGCTGTCCAGCCCCATTCATTTGAATAGAACTGAGCTGCAATTCCAGGCACCGCCATTGCACAAGAGTGGCGCTTTTCCTGGAAGAAAGCAGCCCTACTTTTATAATCTCATACAACCCTTTTAATTAAGTGATTACAGGTCCGTTCAGTAGTGTTCTAGTCTTAAGAAAGGTGCCGAGGTCCGAGTTGATCCATACCTGAAAGTAAAGCACAAATGCCACCTGTGGCCGCTGTACAGTTTACAGTCCTCATTGTTTGTACATATAACATTTCTCCTGTATATGAACCTGTATTATAATGACTGTGTCTGCAAATCTGAGTGTTCTATTAATAAATAAAAAGAAAATGACATCATGAAGTTCTGCAATTATTTGTCGCTTGCTAGAGGGTACATATATGTAGAAGGAGGGGGTGGCAGGACATGTGCTACGGGTGCTGTGTGCCAGGAAAGGGCACCTAGACCCTTGATTTTGGCATGGTATTTAGATGATACATGCCAACTTTCCCGTTTTTGGCGGGGGGGTCCCGCTATTTGGGGTCCCCTCCCGCCCTCCGGGGGAGTTGGCATTCCTCCCGCCGCCAGTAGACGGCGGGGGGCTCTTTAAATGGCCGCGGTAATGCGCTACTCTGGCGCCGCCGGGCCGCTCCTACAGGCGGGTGAAGCGGCCGCTGCGCCTGCTTCACCTGCCCGGAGTCTCGCTGTGCAGGGAGGAGGCAGGAGGGATCGCTCCCTCCTCCCCCTGTATGTCCGGCGCCGGTGTGTGCGCCGCACATACAGGTCAGCGGCGCAGAGGGAAGTGACGCGCGGCTGCAGGGGAGTGACGCGCGGCTGCTCTCACTTCCCCCCTGCGCCGCTGAGGAGATCGGTCGGGAGCTGGCAGCGCTGCAGGAGCCTGGTGAGGTGAGTGGATTTTATTATTTTATTTTTATTAGCTATAGGGGGGGCTCTGCCTGGCAACAATGGGGACATCTACCTGGCAACAATGGGGACATCTACCTGGCAACAATGGGGGCTCATCCTGGCAACAGAGGGGGCTCTTCCTGGCAACAATGGGGGCTCTTCCTGGCAACAGAGGGGGCACTACCTGGCAACAGAGGGGGCATCTACCTGGCAACAGAGGGGGCACCTACCTGGCAAACAATGGGGCCACCTACCTGGCAAACAATGGGGGCACCTACCTGGCGAACCAGGGGGGGAAGAGCTGGCTAACATTGGGGGCACTAGCTGGCTAACATTGGGGGCACCTACCTGGCTACAGAGGGCATCTACTTGGCTACAAGGGGGCATCTACCTGCCTGTAAGGGGCACTACCTGCTTATGTGGGGTTACTACCTGGCTATAAGGGCATCTACCTGGCTTTCTTCCAAAGCCGTTATGCAGTTAGGTGGAGTGGGTGTGGTTTTTTGAAGGGGGCGTGGCATACCGGAAAGATGGGCGTGTCCATGCAAATTTCTGCCGCCGTCTAAAATCTCCTGCTTTTTCATTTTCAAAAGTTGGCAACTATGATTTAGATACTGTGAGCAGCGGACTAAATCATTGTGCCAGGGGAAGGAAAAACCTAACCACGACTCTGGCTGGAAGGGGCATCAGGGCACATTTTAATACATAAATGAGGCCTCGTTCCTTCCCATGTAAGTTCATACAACGGATTTCAACACTGAGTCGGATTCCAAGTTAAAATTCACCTGCATTCTGACTCCCATTCATTTGAATGGACAATGTAGTTCACATGGATATGTCCATTCTGTAGAGCTGCTTGGATTTGCTTCAGGGCAGGAGTGACGGGGGTTAGCATCATAGAAATAGGCCTAATGAGTGTCCGATGTGTGAACATAAAATTACCGTAATGCCTCTAACAACCCCTGGGCTGCTGAAAATACTAATACAGAATCGCAACAAACAATGGCAAGTTATCATATAGTATGTTTAATTGACTCATTTGTTTGTATGAACAGAAACACAGTTTTCCATTTACAAAGTATATAGTGCAACAATGATATACAAAACACATGGATAGTACACAATCTGAAAGATGCGGTGCAAATCAGAGGTGCAGATACAAGATAATACAATAATAAATGTCAGCAAAAAATAGATTAGATAGATAGATTAGATAGATAGATAGATAGCTATACACCAGGAAAGCAGTAGTGTGAATGCCAGTATATACAGCCCCCAGTTTTAGAGCTGAAACCAAAAATAGAAAATATCCAATGACTATAGTTCAAAAATGAAAAATAAAAAAGATTATTCTGCCACCAATGTACGTTAGAGAAGTCCCTGATAGATGTTAGAAGTCTGTCTCTGTACAAGCGTATGGAAGATAGTGAACTCGCTATATTAATTCCCTTCCAAAGCATGTGGAGATCCAGTAGGAAGGATGCAATGGATGTGCTTCATGGTATTTCTTGACTGTACCTTGAGATAACACGCAGGAGGTTACAATATATGGGGTCAAAACGAATTCTCCTCTCAGCTCTGTGCAAACACGTCTGAACAAGATGTAGTCACAGCTACAATGAGGCAGGATATGACCTCACAGAAGAGGAGGAGGAACATGCAGCAAAGTAGTATGTCATCCAACATAACTATACAAACAATAGCCACAGGGTGGAAGCATAACATATCAAGCATCGGATATCATATACATAACATTAAAACACATGTAATAAATGGGTCCCAGTTAGGTAGGACAGCACAAAGATAAAACATCTTTATTCCATTTTCAGGACAAACAAAATAAAGTGTGACGATAGATAGATAGATAGATATGAGATAGATAGATATGAGATAGATAGATATGAGATAGATAGATATGAGAGAGAGAGATAGATAGATAGATAGATAGATAGATGATATATAAATAGTTTCTTTTGCAAGTGATTACCAGTTTAGTAAATTTGGAAATTATAAATAAAATACGCATGTGGCACCATAAAGCCCAGCTACTGATAATCAACCACATGATACTGGCATGTAGACTCTTACCATAGCCAATTCTAACACATTTTCTTGAAATTAGTCAGTTCTAATCCATTGAAATGCCATTAGCCTGATGAGTAAATAAATACGTCACCATGTACCGTTACATATTCACCAGCATAGTTCTACAGAATGAATTTCTCCACATTCAATAGATTACTCAGGCCTCACCTATTCAGTCGCCGCAAGGCTCATCTTGTATTTTATCTGTGAGACAGATATGAATAGAGAGATAGAAGATACTCTGAGACAGAGAGAGATAGACGGACACTGGAAAAGAGCAGCACTCCACAGAAATCAGATAATGGTGCCAGAGAACCTGGCCTGAGAAAAGTCCCCAAAAAAGGCTCTTCAGAGAGCTGAAACCTTGCTGTACATGGAAGAATAAGCCACTTCGCTTTTCACTTGGATTTTTGGAACGCTGTGAACTTTTTTTTCCCAGATAGATACAAGATAGACAGATATGGAGATAGATTATATATATAGAGAGAGAGATAAAAGGAAGGTAGGTACATAAATAAGATAGATCGATAGATAGATAGATAGATAGATAGATAGATAGATAGATAGATAGATATAGATATGAGAGATATGGTTTAGATAGATATATAGATAGATAGATAGATATGAGAGATATAGGATAGATATGGGACAGATAGATAGCTAGATATAGATATGAGCTAGATAGATAGATATGAGATAGATAGATATGAGATAGATAGATATGAGATAGATATATAGATATGAGAGTTATTAGATAGATAGATAGATAGATAGATAGATAGATAGATATGAGAGATATGGCATAGATATTAGATAGATATTAGTTAGATATTAGTTAGATAGATAGATATAGATATGAGAGATATGGGATAGATAGATAGATAGATAAATAGATAGATATAGAGAGACAAGGCTGTAGTTATAGTTGCAGAGGTAACAATGGGCCCTGGTGCCTAAAATTTCGTACTAGGACAAAGAGACTTGAGTTTACGCCTCTGAATAGATTTATTTATTTTTTTTTTTTATAAAAATACATTTGATTTAGAAGCAATGTATATAGTAAAATACTAATGTAGATTTAGATGTTTCATTTTTGTCAAAACTTTGCATCTATGTGTTGAGGGAAGCAGGGATGAGGCGCAGTAGGAGCTGTGTTTGAGTTTCAGGCATTGCCGTTACTATAACGACAACAACCTTGTAGGTTGGTCACCATAAGAAGCTGGTTACTGTTTAACACGTCTTTCTACATTAGTCCTGATTAAGAGAATCAATATGATAACAGCTCGACATACTACCGTGCCTTGTTTTACAACACCTCGCCTCGCAGCCCTCACTTGGTTGGACCTGTTCCTCCATGTCGGCTGTTGACTGTTTTCTGAACTGAAGAAAGCCTTTAGACATGGTCAATGTCAACACTGAGCTCAACGCCGCCATGGAAATCACATACGGTAAGGGGGCAGCCCTATGTAATTCATGACCTCCGTATTTCGACATAGTATTTTTGCATTTTTTCTGTTGTACTGTATTCTTTTACTCGCTGGTCATAAAAAATGGTGTTGAAATAATGTGTCTGATAAGAGGCGAGTTGGAGAAAGGGAATCCTATCTGTAAAATGTTTAAATTCCATTTATTTATTTTTTTGTAATTTTCTATTATTTTTGGAGTTTTCAATGTCTGCAGTTCCAACATTTTTTTTTGTTCAAATTCACTGAACAACATAGACTTTGCTCTTTACTCTCTCGCTTTCCTTTCCTATCAACAAAGGAAGACATTTTATTGTATGGTATTATCATAATTCTTCACACTTCCGAGACTACTGATTGGTTTGGGTCGGCTTTTGTAGGTTTTGGTTTCTTTTTTTTTTTATCTTTAATTGTTTGTATTTCTACATTACATTAAATACGTTTGTAAAGTTATTATGCCGCATTGACTGACAATTAAATGAAAAGAATTTTTATTTTTATTCTTGATTTTACTTCTAAGGTTTGACTATAATATTATTATATCTTGGCCATTTTCTGGCCTATGCTATAATTAGTTATTAAAAAGTTTTACATTTATTGGAACTGTTTTTTTTCCTTACATACCAACTATTGAGTAGGACATGCCATTTTCTGTTTTACGTAGTCAATATACTTCAACAATGGGGAAGTATCGAACAGAGGAAGTACACACCTTGATGTAAAAAAAGGACCCAAAGCAAATAAAATTCTAAGGATAGTAAACAGATCTTTATAGCAAGTTAAGTGCTCGGGACGGGAATGAATAATTAGCTTAGACACTTGCTAATACAGATTACTTCCAGACAGGGCCAGAATTTTTTTAATGTGTTTGAGTAATGTTGAAGATTTAAAAAATTTTAAAATTTATTTTTTATTTTTTTATTTTATTTTTTATTTATTTTTTATTCTGATATATTATATTCTTTTATATATATATATACATATATATATATTCTATTTATATATATATATAAATAATCAAATTTATATAAAAATATAAAATAAACGAAATAAAAAAAAAATAAAAATTAATAAAAAATATATATAAATTATATTATATATATATATATTATATAATTATATAAATTAAAATAAAGGGGCAAGAAAAGGCCCCCAGGTTACAAACGGGATAGGGACTGTAGGTTTGTTCTTAAGCTGAATTTGTATGTAAGTCGGAACAGATATATTTCTTAAATGTAACGCCAGCACAAATGTTTTTTTTTTAGTATTGGTTAGTGCAGGGAAGGGTTTTCACATTTGTTTTGCTCTCTGTGTCCCTGTTAAGAATATTTAACCTCTTTTCACCTTATTGGGTACTGTGGCACGCTGGAACTAGTCATTCAGCAGCTACTATCTGCTGTGGAACATGGAACTACAAGTGCCAGCAGGCCCCATAAGTCTCCATTTGCAACTAGGGGTCAGATGTAAGTTGGAGTGTTGGAAGTCGGGGACTGTATGTATGAATATATATATATAAAATTTAAATTCTAAATACATACAATTATGTGTATAGAGTTCCTCAGTCTACTGTAGAAAAAAAGAAAAAAGATAAATAATAATTATATTTCATTTTATTATTTTACATTTTCTTCTTTTTTAAGATTAGATTTTTTCTTCAATATACGATTTTCTAATTATAACTACTGTTATATTACATTATGTGGGGTCACTGCACACATGGCCTACTTGGACACTGGATATGGGTGATCTATTACTAACTTTTTCTTACTGTTTGATGCTATTGTGTCAAAAATGATTAATACCATTGATTGTACTGTCTGTAAAAAAATGTACACTACTTGTTATGTGTAGTGGTTTGTGTATTTTGGGCTCTTTGTTATGTTACTGAGGCATATACAGGCAGTCCCCGACTTACATCTGCCCCTTAGTTACAAACATAGACTTATGGGGCATGCTGGCACATGCAGTTCCATGTTCCACAGCAGATAGTAGCTGTGGAACGACAAGTTCCAGCATGCCACAGCAACACATGAGGTGAAAATGAGAGGAAATCTTAGGAGCAGAGATAGCAAAATAAATGTAAAAACCCTTCCCTGCACTATCTGAAACAAAAAAAAAACCTTTTGTGCTGGAGTTATATTTAATACATATACCTGTTCCGACTTACATACAAATTCAACTTAAAAACAAACCTACAGTCCCTATCCCATTTGTAACCCAGGGACTTCCTCTATTTGTTTAGTGCTACATTAAATCAAGAATTTTTTTTTATTAAAGGGTGATTTATGCTTCTATGTTTCTTTTGGTGTTAGTGATTAGTTTGAAGTTTTCCCTTACTAAATAATAGTGATATGTTGGTCGCACCAGTTTTTGTTCTATTGATACAGTTATGTATCTTGAGTTCCTTAGGCCACGTTTACACAGCACAGACCAAATACCGGTCGGGAAATCCCGACCGGTATTTCTTCTGTTTCTGTCACCCAGGGGGACAGCTCTTGTCCACAGTTTGCAGAGAAAGCCCTCCTCCTCCGCACCGACATGTTCATGTTCCGCCCGATAACCAAGCGGAACATGTTCTATGTTTTTTGGACCACTGGCAGCCCAAAAAACCATCCAGCGGAAAATCCGTGCAGTGGGGACTGCTGCACGGATTTTCCATTAAGGTCCGTTTAAAAGGATGACAGCTGGTTTACAGACGGCTTTCAGAACCGAAAACCATCTGTAAATCTGGCTGCAAATATGTGCCATTGGGATATGCCCTTAGTCTACTGTAGCAAAAAGAAAAAAAAAGACAAATAATAGTTATTATATTTTATTATTTTATATTTTCTTTTTTTCAAGTTTTTGTCAATATACTATTTTCTAATTACAAATACTGCTATATTACATACAATTTTATGTGTAGATGTTTTTACTCTATTGCAGCAAAAGCAAAAAAAACTACATAATACTAAGAAATTCTAATTATTATAATATTTCATTTCATTATTTCACATTTTCCTTTTCTTTCTTTGTTTTTTTTTTATATATATACAATTTTCTAATTCTAAATACTGATATATAAGGCTGTGTTCATATGGCTTATTTAGCTGAGTATTTCGGCGTGCATTGTGCTTTATACACGGCGAAATGCGCGCCGGTAATTCATAGTTCTCATAGAGAGCTATGGATTATGCGTCGTCTATGTAGCTATGGATTATGCGTCGTAACAATTGACATGTGAATTGTTAGTGGCGAATACGCGCCACTGACATTGCATGTCTATGGGGCCAGCACCCAGCCAGCCCCCCGTGCTTTGGAATTACGCGCTGATCAGCGCGTGTTTCCATATCACACGGCTTATTGCGGCGCGTACTATATGTGCAGCAATAAGCCGTGTGAACATACCCTTACAGTGATATATGTAGATTTTTTTAAATAAATAATATTGCAATTTATTTTAATATTTTTTTTCTTCTCTTAATTTGAATTTTTTAAATTTAGTTTCTAATTATAAATTCTGTTATATAAAACTATATTTCTTTAGTCTATTTTAGGGAAAAAGTTAAATGCGGCAGGTTTTCACCTCCAAAATTCTTCCATCCATTTTATTTTTTTTTTGTTAATCTAGGCCTTAGTGGTCTTATGGTTATTTTTTATGTTGTATTTGGAGCTGAAAAAAAAAAACCTTAGTCATTACAAATTGTATTATTTTTGGCTTTAGGATCCTTGGTGAGAATTTTTTTTTTATAAGACTATTACTATTGCTCCACAAAAAGTGTTAGACCACATAGGGCTAGAGTGTAAGTGACATTTACAAAACTGTTATCAATGGCCCACATAGGACATCTGGGGCACATCAAGGCAGTTGTGCCTACAGTCATGGCCAAAAGTTTTGAGAATTATACAAATGTTAATTTTTACAAAGTCTACTGCATCAGGTTTTATAATGGCAATTTGCATATACTCCAGAATGTTATAAAGAGTGATCAGCTTAACAACAATTAATTGCAAAGTCAATAGTTGCCTAGAAAATTAACTTTTCCCCCTATTCTTTGTTTTTGGCCAACTCAGACTGGAACACCACAGTACCATATAACCCTCCAGTCACCCACGGCTGTTATACAATATTGGGCCCCAAAAGTCCAACAGAAGACAACCCCATTTGGATTGGACCTTAGAGGAAATCATTTGACACTCAGGCCTATAGAGGCCAATATTGTTTCTAACAATATAACTAGTTAGACATGTATACGCTAGTTAGAGCTATAATTGATAGCTTACAGAAAACATTTTTGTACTGCTCTTTTTCATTTTGTGGTCTATTTCAGTCTCTTTCGCAAGCAGGGCCGTAATTAGAGAAACCTGGGCCGTATAGCAAACTTTTGGATGCCCACTCTCCCCCCTCTGACAATGAACATTTACTGGTGTTCGTTAATAAAAGTCATGCAGTTACTAGATAGGAATGATTACCTCACCATACCTACTCACCATCATACTGCTACCAAACAAATCCCACTATATCAAGACCAACGTAACCAATAAGGACTCAATTATATCTCCACAAATTACCATCACATAGTGACCGAATAATACCCATATACTATTAGTGAATAAAGATCAGTTAACAAAGACCAATATTACCGCCACATAGTGGTAGATAGCAGTGTACACAGGCTCTGCAGACTATATATTAACTCCACACAGTGTCCATATAGTGGTAGACACCAGTGTACACAGGCTCTGCAGACTGTATATTACCTCCATATAGTGACCATATTGTGGTAGACACCAGTGTACCCAGGCTCTGCAGACTGTATATTACCTCCATAGAGTGACCATATAGAGGTAGACACCAGTGTACACAGGCTCTGCAGACTGTATATTACCACCATACAGTGACCATATAGTGGTAGACACCAGTGTACACAGGCTCTACAGACTGTATATTAACTCCATACAGTGACCATATAGCGGTAGATACCAGTGTACACAGGCTCTACAGACTGTATATTAACTCCATACAGTGTCCATATAGTGGTAGATACCAGTTGTACAGAAGCTCTGCTGGAAAAGTGAGTCTTCACTTTTCCAGTATTTCCCTCACTTTCCCCATGTACAAACTTCCCATGGGTGGGAGAGTGGGTACAGGCCATAGCTTAGAGGCACTGTCTCCTTGAGGGGGGGGGAGTAACAGAGGAATAACACCCTTGAGACTGTACTACAGCTTTGGATTGTACTCCTCAGATGTATATGATTGGGAAGGTTGGTGGACCCCAGGTAGCTAGGTAGACTCCCGTTAGAAAGGTTGGTAGGCCCTAGGTATGTTGGCAGGCCTTAGGTATGTAGGTTGGTAGTTAGACAGCAGCTAGGCACCAATTAGGTAGGCTATAGGTAGGTAGATAAGTCCGTAGATAGGTCCCAGATAGGTAGGTAGGTAGGAAAATTTTCCCTAGGTAGGTAGATGTGCAGGCCCCAGGTAGCTAGGTAGGCTGTAGGTGGGCCCCATTAGTAAAAAATAAAAAAAAAGAATGAATTCACATGTATCTTATTCCCTCGACTCAATGAGCGCAGGCCGGCTTCTCCCTGTGAAGCCTGGCATGGCAGCACGATGATATGACGTCCTTGCGCCGCCCACGTCATTACTAAGGGCCGACACCCGATACGCTTAAGTGAAGGCCTTAGGCTTACACAGTGGATTAGTGGAGCAGAGCACTGCTAAAGCTGCGCAGTCACTGCCTCTGGACGCTCGGGACAGAGGGTCCAGGCGTTCTGAGGCCGGATGCACCAGTCCCCATTGCGTCCACTATGGTTGTCACGGCACTAGTTTCACCTCTGCTTGTAAGGGTTTTGAAGGGATGTGGTCAACACAACACACATGACCCCAACGGTACTAGAGGTACATTCATTGTTGGACTAGAGTACCTAGGGCCCACAGGTGGAGTTGATTCTAGGGGCCTCACTGGTTGAGCTGTTTCTGGGCCCACACGAGGGGTTTATTTTAGGTGCCCAACCTAAAGCTACTGTAAATGACTGTACCTGCCTCCTATACTTTACCTCTGCTTTTTGCCTCTCCTGAGGATGCATATGCAATTAAAAAGAACTCTAGGTCTGCAATGCTCAGGGGCCCACCAGGAGTTTGCCCTGTTCTCCTGTGGGCCAGTCCAAGCCTGGGTACATTCATACAGTAATTTTCCAGATTGACTTGTATTTCTTTTGGTCTTCATGAGTCCATCTTCTTCCCCTTTTTTCTTCCTTCTTTTACCATGAATGTCATGATAAGCCAGTTCTTCACATAGGACTGGAATAAGGTCTCATGCACATGAGACCTACAGTGGTGGCCAAAAGTATTAGCACCCTTGCAATTCTGTCAGATAATACTCAGTTTCTTCCTGAAAATGATTGCAATCACAAATTCTTTGGTATTATTATCTTCATTTAATTTGTCTTCAATGGAATACCACAACAAGAATTGTCATAAAGCCAAATTGGATATAATTCCACACCAAACATAAAAAAGGGGGGGAAAAAATTATTGGCACTGTTAGAAAAATCATGTGATGCTTCTCTAATTTGTGTCATTAACAGCCCCTGTAACTTACCTGTGGCACCTAACAGGTGTTGGCAATAACTAAATCACACTTGCAGCCAGTTGACATGGATTAAAGTTGACTCAACCTCTGTCCAGTGTCCTTGTGTGTACCACATTGAGCATGGAGAAAAGAAAGAAGACCAAAGAACTGTCTGAGGACTTGAGAATCCAAATTGTGAGGAAGCATGAGCAATCTTAAGGCTACAAGTCCATCTCCAAAGACCTGAATGTTCCTGTGTCTACCGTGCGCAGTGTCATCAAGAAGTTTAAAGCCCATGGCACTGTGGCTAACCTCCCCATGGCACTGTGGCTAACCTCCCTATGGCACTGTGGCTAACCTCCCTATGGCACTGTGGCTAACCTACCTATGGCACTGTGGCACCTTCCTAGATGTGGACGGAAAAGAAAAATTGATGAGAGATTTCAACGCAAGATTGTGCGGATGGTGGATAAAGAACCTCGACTAACATCCAAACAAGTTCAAGCTGCCCTGCAGTCTGAGGGTACAACAGTGTCAACCCGTACTATCCGTCGGCGTCTGACTGAAAAGGGACTGTATGGTAGGATACCAGGAAGACCCCACTTCTTACCCCGAGACATAAAAAAGCCAGGCTGGAGTTTGCCCAAACTTACCTGAGAAAGCCTAAAATGTTTTGGAAGAATGTTCTCTGGTCAGATGAGACAAAAGTAGAGCTTTTTGGGAAAAGGCATCAACATAGAGTTTACAGGAAAAAAAAAAAAGAGGCATTCAAAGAAAAGAACACGGTCCCTACAGTCAAACATGGCGGAGGTTCCCTGATGTTTTGGGGTTGCTTTGCTGCCTCTGGCACTGGACTGCTTGACCGTGTGCATGGCACTATGAAGTCTAAGGACTACTAACACATTCTGCAGCATAATGTAGGGCCCAGTGTGAGAAAGCTGAGTCTCCCTCAGAGGTCATGGGTCTTCCAGCAGGACAATGACCCAAAACACACTTCAAAAAGCACTAGAAAATGGTTTGAGAGAAAGCACTGGAGACTTCTAAAGTGGCAGCAATGAGTCCAGACCTGCAGGGCCGTCTTTCCCCTTAGGCACGGTGGGCACTTGCCCGGGGGCCCTATGAGACCAGGGGCCCCGTCAGGAGTCAGTGTACACAACAGCTCGTCTTTTTCCACTTAAAAACAGCAGAGGCTGCTGCGTCTCTGCTCCTGTCCTGCCTGCGCGGCAATAAATCAGGAGCCGGCAGTGTGATCAGAGCCGCAGCATCCCCCCTCCCGTCCGTCTCCCCCGCGGGGAATGCAAAAACTCCATCCTCTTAACCATAGTTGCCAACTTTTGAAAATGAAAAAGCAGGAGATATTAGTGGGCGGCGCGCGTAGCGCGCCGCGGGAAAAATTTGCATGACCACGCCCATCTTGACGGTATGCCACGCCCCTTCAAAAAGCCACACCTACTCCACCTAACTGCATAACGGCTTTGGAAGAAAGCCAGGTAGATGCCCTTATTGCCAGGTAGTAGCCCCCCATAACCAGGTAGTGCCCCTTACAGGCAGGTAGATGCCCTCTCTGTAGCCAGGTAGAGCCAAATTTGTAGCCAGGTAGATGCCCCCCTTTGTTAGCCAGGTAGATGCCCCCCATTGTTTGCCAGGTAGTGCCCCCATTGTTGGCCAGGTAGTGCCCCCTCTGTTGGCCAGGTAGATGCCCCCATTGTTTGCCAGGTAGATGCCCCCATTGTTTGCCAGGTAGATGCCCCCATTGTTTGCCAGGTAGTGCCCCCTCTGTAGCCAGGTAGTGCCCCCATCGTTAGCCAGGTAGTGCCCCCATTGTTAGCCAGGTAGTGCCCCATCGTTAGCCAGGTAGTGCCCCATGCCCCCATTGTTACCAAGGTAGTGCCTCCATTGTTGCCAGGTAGACCCCCATTGTAGCCAGGTAGTACCCCCTTTAGTAGCCAGGTAGTGCCCCCATTAGTAACCAGGTAGTGCCTCCATTAGTAACCAGGTAGTGCCCCATTGTAGCCAGGTAGTGCCCCCATTGTAGCCAAGTAGTGCCCCCCATTGTTAGCCAAGTAGTGCCCCCATTGTTAGCCAGGTAGTGCCCCCTCTGTTGCCAGGTAGTGCCCCCATTGTAGCTAGGTAGACCCCCCATTGTAGCTAGGTAGACCCCCATTGTAGCCAGACAGTGCCCCCTAAAACTAATAAAAATAAAATAATAAAATCCACTTACCTGACCAGGCTCCTGCAGAGCGGCCCGCTCCTGGACATCTCCTCAGCAGTGTCACAGGGAAGTGAGTGCAGCCGCGCGTCACTTCCTCTGTGACGCTGACATGTGTGTACGGCGCACAGTGGCGCGGACATACAGGGGGAGGAGGCAGGAGGGAGCGATCCCTCCTGCTTCCTCCCTGCTCAGCGAGGTTCCGGGCGGGTGAGCGGACCCTGCGCCCGCTTCACCCGCCCGTGGGAACGGACCGGCGGCGCTGGAGTAGCGCACTAGCGCTACTCTGGCGCCGCGGCCATTTAAAGGACCCCCGCCGCCTGCTGGCGGCGGGAGAAATGCCAACTCCCCCGGGAGGGCGGGAGGGGACCCCAAATAGCGGGACCCCCCCCGCCAAAAACGGGAGAGTTGGCATGTATGCTCTTAACTCCCTCCCTCCTGCCCCTCATCATGTCTCCAGCTCCCCCCTCCAGGCTGTCTCCCTCCCAGTCACCTCGCTGTGTCCACCAGTCAGCGAGGTCTATGAAGCTGCTGTGTTCCTCTGGGTCCCGACTCAGCACCTCTGATAAAGGTACAGGGACTCTATGGGGCAGTGACAGAGTTAGGATGGCTGACCACAGCTGTATCAGCCATCCTGTGCCCCCAGCGCCATGAAGCAGTCTATAGAACTTATGAGTGGTGCTGCATGGCCTGGGGGCACAGGATGGCTGACCACATAAAGTTGTTATGTTACAGCATGTGGTCAGCCAAACTGTGCATATTATATCCTCTATTACACAATCCTAATCACAGATTGGGACTTTAAAAAAAATTAAAAAGTAAATCACAATAAAAAAAAAAAAAATTGCACAAAACCTCTATTTCCCCAATAAAAAAAAAAATATTTAGTAAAGAAAAGGGAAGTTAACCCTTTAAGCCCCCAGCCTGAAAAGGCCTTAATGACAACTAAATTTTGTATTTTTGCCTCCCTGCGTTTCAGCAGTCATAACATTTATTTTTTTCTTTGATGCAGTTATGTGAGGAATTGTATTTTTTGGATGAGTAGTTTGCGTTTACATATAAATTACTACAGAATATTTAAAAATAAATTTTTGAAGCACAAACATAAAACTTTTTACATTATTTCTTTACAGCATTCACATTTCATAATAAATGACCTGTTAGATTAATTCTATAGGTTATTACAGTTGTGTGGATACCTTATATGTGTAAGGGTGTTTTTTGTGTAATATATGCACAATACTTTTTTAATAAAATATTTATTTTTATTTTTTTCTACACTTTTTGCTTTGTAGGGTTTTCTTTATTCCCATTAAAGGATAATTATATTACACTTATTTCCTTTTTTTTACACTTCATAATGTTTTGGCACACCCCTATATTCAAATACATTACACTCCTGTATACTCTTGTATGCGAATACATTACACTCCTATATGCAAATACATTACACTCCTGTATACAAATACATTACACTCCTGTATACTCCTGTATGCGAATACATTACACTCCTGTATACGAATACATTACACTCCTATATGCCAATACATTACAGTCCTGTATACTCCTGCATGCAAATACATTACACTCCTGTATACTCCTGTATACTAATAGATTACATTATGTGTACTATGACATAGTCTATTGTTGGAGTAACACACAGTGTTCCCTGACAGTAGGCTTAGTATACAGACAGCCCAGGGCTACTCTAGGTCCCCAGAGCTGACTGTATAGATATCCCTCAGGCTCTATCGGGCACTGAGAGTCCCGGTGACCCAATGGGGCCCGGGAATTCCCTCTGATTATGGTGCAGCCATGGACCTCTGCAATAAAAGGGTTAAATGGCGAGGATGAGATTAAAGGAAAAAAAAACAAAGTATACAAAAAAAATAGTTAAAAAAATAGTTGTGCATACATTACATAAAAAAGTACAAATATTTGGTATTTACACGACCGTAATAACCTTTAGAATTAATCTAGCAGGTTATTTGGTGTAAAATGTGAATGGTATAAAAAATTATTTAAAAAAAAACAAATGCAGAAAAACATTTTTTCTGTTCATGCTGAAATTGTTTTTTTTAAAAGAATTATGCGGTAGTTAACATGTAAACTCAAACTACTCCCACAAAAAATGCAAGTTCTCCCGCATAATACAGGTCTTCATAAAGCTGCGTCATTGATTTTACGGGTTAAGCATAATGGGCTTCATTCATCAAAACGGTCTAATAGTCCGTTTTTGTTGCCAATAGCAACCAATCAGAACTCATAGCAGCCAATCAGCTTTACCGTAATTGTGGCACGCATTTCGGCTGTATTAAAGTGCAAATCGCCACAAAATGCACCCCGCAATTACACTGTGTGAACATACCCTTAGATAATATTGATAAATGTTGGTTGGGGGGCCCAGTGAACAGCTCTGCCCAGGGGCCCATGATGCTGTTAAGACGGCCCTGCAGACCTGAATCCCATAGAACACCTGTGGAGAGATCTCAAAATGGCAGTTTGGAGAAGGCGCCCTTCAACTCTCAGGGACCTGGAGCAGTTTGCCAAAAGCCATGTTCACACGGCTTAAAATGGGCCGTATTTCGGTCCGTAATTACACGCCGAAGTGCGCCAATTACGGGCCCAAAACGGCCCAGTCATTACGGTAATCCACAGTTCTCATAGAGAACTATGGATTACATCTCCTTCCCCGCCGTCGAAGCCGCGGCGGGAATGATTGACATGTGAATTACTACGCGTATAGCGCCGCTGGCAATTCAAGTCTATGGCCGCGAAGTGCCGGCCCCCTGCTCAGTCCCCCGCTCCCGCCCCCGGTCACACGGCGTAATTGCGGGGCGTAATTACGCCCCGCAAATACACCGTGTGAACATAGCCAAAGAAAAATGGTCTAAAATTCCAGCAGAGCATTGTAAGAAACTCCTTGATGGTTACCGTAAGCTGTTGTTCGCAGTTATTTTGGCTAAAGGTTGTGCTAACAAGTATTAGGCTGAGGGTGCCAATACTTTTGTCCGGCCCATTTTTGGAGTTTTGTGTGAAATGATCAATGATTTGATTTTTGTTTCATTCTCTTTTCTGTTTTTTCATTGCAAGCAAAATAAATGAATAAAATACCAAAAAATTTGTGATTGCAATCATTTTCAGGAAGAAACTGAGTATTATATGACAGAATTGCAGGGGTGCCAATACTTTTGGCCACCACTGTATCATATGGTAACCGTAGCCTTTGTATGTCTCATCAAATCCAATATTATGGAGTATTTAGAGGTATTTTTCAGCTAGCAAGTAGTGTCAATGACTCCATTATACAGGACCATTTGGACGGCCTACAAGTCAGAACTTCAGTCTGGTCATTTCTACTGGACGTTTTAAGTAAATTTAGTCATAGGTTTCTTTTATTTGTCTCCCGTGTCCACACCATAGCTGAAGGGCATGGGCACCACCCTTTGATTGAGGGCCAAATTACCGAAGGACCCCTTAACTCACCACTGAGGATAATGAAAGACTTTAACATCCTTGGCTACAGCTGTGACATCATCCGCAGATATTTCTGACATGTGGTTCAGTTCCACTTGACAGTTTTTTATTACGTTGCCTGGAAATAACCGGAGATTCCTGTTTACAGAAATATACGGGATGTTACTAGATAAGGACACGGAGCATAAATACCATCTGTACATTATTAGGTCATTTTCCACATTTGGAAACCTGAAAAATGTGAACATGCCCGATTACTACTAATAACACTGAGTCCTTTACTTGTTACCATGGGGAACCCCGAAAAATGTTTCCCCGTGCTTGGGAGAATCTTACTACTACCCTGACCTCAAGTAATGTCCTATGCTCTTCTCTACTCAAAAATGGACTCTGGACCAGATTATGTAGAACACCACATTATATGCATAACACTTTTTAGACCAGGGGCATAACTAGAATTCATAGGGCCCCATAGCAAAATAAAATGGGGCCCCACCACCTAATGACAATAAACTAAAACAGCAGCATAAGTAGCAATAATTAAAGATATAAATAATACCGCCATATATCAGAGAGCCCACATAATAGCGATATATAGCAGAAAGTCGCCAACTACTTGTTCCCCACGAAAAGGAACAATGTTCTTGTACCTGATTGAGGCCCCTTAAACCTCTGGTTATGTCTACTATAGCTATAGTTACACTCATGCGTTACAGGGGTTTAACCAGAATTCATGGGGCCCCATGTCAAAATGAGATGGGGCCCCACCACCTACTGACAAACTAAAACAGCAGCATAAGTAGCAATAATTAAATGTATGTATAATACCGCCATATATCAGAGGGGTATAAATAATACCGTCATATATCAGGAAGGTATAAATACTACCACCATATATTAGGGAGGTATAAATAATACCGCCATGTATCAGAGAGGTATAAATAATACCGCCATGTATCAGAGAGGTATAAATAATCCCGCCATATATCAGGGAGGTATAAATAATACTGCCATGTATCAGAGAGGTATAAATAATACCGTCATATATCAGGGAGGTATAAATAGTACTGCCATATATCAGAGAGTTATAAATACTACTGCTATATATCAGGGAGGTATAAATACTACAACCATATATCAGGGAGGTATAAATACTACCACCATATATCAGGGAGGTATAAATAAAGCTGCCATATATCAGAGAGGTATAAATAATACCGCCATGTATCAGAGAAGTATAAATACTACCGCCATATATCAGAGAGGTATAAATACTACCGCCATATATCAGGGAGGTATAAATACTACCGCCATGTATCAGGGAGGTATAAATAATACTGCCATATATCAGAGAGGTATAAATACTACCGCTATATATCATGAGATATAAATAATACTGCCATATATCAGAGAGGTATAAATACTACTGCCATATATCAGGGAGGTATAAATAATACTGCCAAATATCAGGGAACCCAAATAGTACCACTAGATAGCAAAAAGCCTCCAACTTCTTGTTCCCTACAACAAGAAGCAATGTTCTTTTACCTGATTGGGGCCCCATAGCAGTTGCTATGGCTCTAGTTACTCTAGAAGGAGTTTTTCTATCACAGTGACATACCTCCCTGATTTTTGGATGGTCAAAGGGCACTTATGGTTTCTGGATAGAAATATATATAATATATAATTTTTTCATGTACGTCTATACGCTTTAATAGATTTTCACTTACAAATTGGCACAAAATCATTTGAATATAGATATTTTTATGGTCTAAATTGAAACAAATTATTAAATAATATATACACCTTCGCTTAAATTGCAGTTAGGAACCAGAGAGAGGCTTTTTGGGGAAATCTAGTACTGTATATACTCGAGTATAAGCCGAGTTTTTCAGCACAAAAAATGTGCTGAAAAAGCTCTCTTCGGTTTACACTGGAGTCACAGTCAGCGTACGGGCGCTGCCAATGCCCTGGTACTGGCGGAGATCTCTTCAGCTGTATGTAACTCCTCTGGGAGTGCATACAGCTGACTCTCCAGTTACCCGTCGGCCTCCGAGCCCTGCCATGCCCGGGCGCCGGGGGGGATTGCTTCAGCTGTATGCGACTTCACTAGTAGCGCATACAGCTGAAGACACTATTGTGGAGCAGAGAGGGAGCGCTCCCTGATCAATAACAGGAAAGCCACAAGTCTGCTTCCGGAGTATCCAGCACAGGTGGCGTGAGTGTCATCACGCTGCCTGCGTGGCCTGATGACATCACGCTGCCTCTGCCGGCCACCCTGCCTATACCTGCCTATGGGAGACATATACCTGCCTTTACCTCCCTATGAGGGACATATACCTGCCTATGCGGTCATATACCTGCCTATATCTGCCTATGGGTGACATATAGCTGCCTATGGGGGGACCTATACCTGCCTCTACCTGCCTATAGAGGACATACACCTGCCTATGGGGGACATTAAACTGCCTATACCTGCCTATGGGGGACATTAAACTGCTTATACCTGCCTATGGGGAACATATACTGCACCTGCCTATGCGAGACATATACCTGCCTATGTAAATTTATTGGTATCCATTTTTATTTTTGTAATTTACCAGTAGCTGCTGCATTTTCCACACTAGGCTTATACTCAATTCAATATGTTTTCCCAGTTTTTTGTGGCAAAATTAGGTGCCTTGGTTTATATTCGGGTCGGCTTATATTCGAGTATATATAGTAAATTTATTAATGAAAATGTATACTAAGTCAAAAAGAAAGACATTTGAGAGGTAAAGAGGGGGAGGGAGATTGGGTCTAAAATAATGACTGTCCGTCCAAAAGAGGGACACACGTATTAGGTAGATAGTGTATCTTAGGATATGCCATCCTCTATTTTTCTATTGGGGTGCATTAGGTCAGATTCATAGGAATCGCTATAGCCATAGTAGCCCAGGACACCAGGGGGGCCACTCAGGTGTGAGAACATTTTACTTTTTTATAGGGTTAAGTTCTTGGCTTTCTGCTATCTGGCGCTACTGTCAGGGTTGTCTAGTATACGGCGCTATTGTGTGTATATATATATATATATATATATATATATATATATATATATATAATCTATCTATCTTTAAATGGGTTGTCTTACCATGCTGTTTAGCAGAGCCACAGCCAGCTTCAGACTCATTCTTTCATTCTGCCTCTGATTCTCAGCTTTTCTTCCTGAAAGGAGCCCACCGGGTGTTTCCCATGCAGAGCCTGCCTGCAGAGCTCTAAAGAGTGAAAGCTTGTCGTTGCTAGAGATGAGACTCTGCAGGGAGTGACTCATCATGGTCGGACTGACTGACAACAGCTTGGAGTAATGAGATATAAGAGAGAGCTGGTCGCTGAAAACCGCGCCGAAAACACGCTTCAAGAATTGACATGACACTTCTTTCCAAAGAAGCGTGTGAAAATCCTCGTCGTGTGAGAACTACGACGAGGTTTTACATAGGAATCAAATGAACTGGGGGCATTTTGGACGAGGTTTTGGGTGGGAAATGCTCTGAAAACCTCGTCCAAAACCACGTCCAAATCAGCCGTGTGAACATTGCCTAAGGGTATGTTCACACGGTGTATTGCGGCACGTACAGTATGTAACGCAATACATCGTGTGTTTCGGGAGCTCGTGCTGATCAGCACATACTCCCGAGGCACAGGGAGGCCGACAGCCCGCCGGCCCCATAGACATTCATTACTCGCGGCGCGTAATCACCGCGAACAATTGATATGTCACTTATCTCACTTCACGTACAATACGATCGGATTGTATGCACAGGGGGACGGCGCGTAATCCATAGCTCTCTATGAGAACTATGGATTACCGTAATTGCAGTGCACATTTCGCCGAGTATAACACGCCAAATTACGTCGTGCGAACATGGCCTAAGAGGAGGTAAAATCTCAACGTGTGGGTCATGGGAGCACCCATAAGAGTGTGACATCCAAGACTCTATTCATACTTTTGTTTTGTGTGATCACGTTTGACATGTGCATAAGAAAAGCTTTCGCCACCTATGCCGAGCATAACCATAGGTCCCCATATGCCTTCCACATGCCAAAGGGGTGTTGTGTTAGCATACGCCGGTACACTGGGTGGTTATGTGTTGGCATAATTTTTTTTAAGTGTATATGTTAGTGTAGTTTCCTGTACTTTTCTGCAGATAGATACAATAAAAAAGTAAACCATGAGGGCTGTATGACACAATGGGCCTGGTTTATCAAAGCCGTCTAACAGGAAGACTGTCTCAGCTGCCAATAGCAACCAATCAGAGCTCATAGCAACCAATCAGAGCTTAAGGCAACCAATCACAGCTCAAAGCAGTCAATCAGAGCCCATACCAACCAATCACAGATCATAGCAACCAATCATAGCTCAGCTTTCATTTTCCATGAGCAGTAGAAGAAATGAAAGCTGCACTGTGATTGTTTGCTATAAGCTCTGATTGGTTTCTTTGGGCAACAAAGTTAGTCCTACTGTTACACACAATTTACAGAAAAAACACAGAAAAGAAGGGACATTGATTATTCAAAAAACACAGAAACAAGGCCATACTCACAGCTCAAGGGCTGGACTGAAACTGGCCCCTAGGCTACTTGGGAAAGATAAACAGGTGCAGCTGATTGCTGAGCAGTAGCTCACATACCTCACCACTAGGGGAACAATTAGACTGCACATTAAATTGATACCCGTTTACACAGTAGGCACCTGTTTATCTTTCCCAAGTAGCATAGGGGCCGGTGTTGCCTCTTTACTGGGTTCAGTTTTGGTCCAGCCTTTGAGCTGTGAGTATGGCCTTGTTTCTGTGTTTTTCTACTGTTAGGCCATGTTCACCCGGCTTAAACCTGGACGTATTTCAGTCCGTAATTACGCGCCGGAGTGCGCAAATTACGGGCTGAATACGTCCTAGCAACTACGGTAATCCACAGTTCTCTTAGAGAACTATGGAGCACATCTCCTCTACCTGCTCGGCGAAGCCGCCGGGCGGGGAGATAAGTGGCATGTGAATTACCAGCGGCGTATACGCGCCGCTGGTAATGAATGTCTATGGGCCGGCGAAGTGCCGGCCCCCCACACTCGCTCCCGCCCCGCCCCTATCCACACGGCGTAATTGCGGGGCGTAATTACGCTCTGCAAATACACCGTGTGAACCTAGCCTTAGGCAATGTTCACATGGGTTATTGCCGACATAATTGCGGGGACGGATTTCGCCCCGCAATTAAGCCGGCTGCCGTGCATACACGCCGTAAATAATGTGCATGTCACTTATCTCCCCCCGCGGCGGATTCGCCACGCGGGTAGAAGAGACGGAAGCCATAGTTCTCTCTGCGAACTGTGGATAACCGTAATGCCTGAGACGGATTTCAGCTGTCCAGCAGCGCAAATCCGGCGCTCAGTCGGGCTGAAATCAGCGCCCAAATAAGCCGTGTGAACGAGGCCTTAGACACTCTTGATAAATGAGGCCCTACATGCCTATACAGTTGCACAAGCTGAAGGAGGGTTTAATTCAGAGAATATTCCTCCAACAAGGTATACTTCAGTGGCAACAAAAGAAGTGTGAACAGGGTAGAAGACAAAAATCAAATACATATGTAGAAAAAACAGTAAGGCTATGTTCACACAGCGTAATTGTGGCACGTACAGTACGGCCGCAATTACGCCGGGTGATTTGGGAGTCACGCTAACACACGTGTACTCCCACGGCCCGGGGGGCTGCAGCCCGCCGGACCCATTGGCATGTATTACTTGCGACGTGTATTCGCCGCAAGTAATTGACATGTCACTTATCTCCCCGGGCGTACAATCTGATTGTATTGTACGAGCGGGGAGAGGAGGCGTAATCCATAGTTCTCTCATCAGGCACAATAATAGGCCTCAGTCCACAAAATGTCCGCCTTATCTGAGCACATTGTATTCTTTATTGTTTACCACACATCGCAGTTGTGAAAATGCAAAAATTGCTGAATTTATTGCCTGCTGGTCCTTTCTTGTTCCTCGTATGGAAGAATAGGTCATTGCTGGGTTATTATGTGATGATCTCCCCGTGTACAATAGTCTGATTGTGGACTATATTGTTATATGGCGCAGGGTTTGGTCTAAGTGGCCTGCAGGTGCGCGGCTGCTCTGTGTTATCAGCTACACACATATCTAGTGTAATAAAAACCCCTATTTGACAGGTGCTATATATTCATGGTGTTTCCGCATCTTTCCCCGCTAATTTGCCATGTAAATCAAACGATGGCCTGTTTTCTGACGTATTTTTACTATGTTAAATTTCAACCAATAAATTTACTGTCCATCACTGTCCGTGAAAAAAATGTAGTTTCAATAAAGTTCTGGCACGTTGAATAACTTGTTTGTGAATGCTTTCAAGATTCTGCTGGTTGCCCCTGGAAACAGACAGCGGTTTAGCTCCGCCCTGCTGTCAGTCATGTGACCGAACAGCTGATCTCTAGCTGTAGCGCTGGTGTCTGAGCTCCCAAAATGCACTGCTCTCTGGAAACAGGAAAACAGCAGGAAAAACAAAGCATCCTATAACACAGGCTCTGCACCAGATAAGTAACGGCGCAAAATGTTACGTGGTAACACAGGAAGGTTGTCATATGTTGATAAAAAGCAATTTTCTCTAATTTAGATGATTTTTCATACAATAGAATGCTATGTAAGATTTGGGTTACATTGTTCCTTAGAAAATGCACCCCAGCTACTGCAGAGCCTCATAATACACCTCAGCTGCTGCAGAGCCTCATAGTACACACCTTAGCTGCTGCAGAACCACATAGTACACCTCAGCTGCTGCAGAACATCATAATACAACTCAGCTGCTGCAGAACCGCAACATACACGTCAGCTGCTGCAGAGCCTCATAATACACCTCAGCTGCTGCAGAACATCAAAATACACCTCAGCTGCTGCAGAACATCAAAATACACCTCAGCTGCTGCAGAACATCAAAATACACCTCAGCTGCTGCAGAACCTAATACACCTCAGCCGCTGCAGAGCCTCCTAATACACCTCAGCCGCTGCAGAGCCTCCTAATACACCTCAGCCGCTGCACACCCTCATAATACACCTCCGCCGCTGCAGAACCTCCTAATACACCTCAGCCGCTGCAGACCTTATAGTACACCTCAGCGCTGCAGAACCTCTAATACACCTCAGCTGCTGCAGAGCCATAATACACCTCAAGCTGCTGCAGAGCCTCCTAATACACCTCAGCATGCTCAGAGCCTCATAATACACCTCAGCTGCTGCAGAACATCATAATACACCTCAGCTGCTGCAGAGCCTCATAATACACCTCAGCTGCTGCAGAACCACATAGTACACCTCAGCTGCTGCAGAACCATATAACACACCTCAGCTGATGTAGAGCCTCCTAATACACCTCGGCTGCTGCAGAACCTCATAACAATACCTCAGCCCCTGCAGAACCTCGTAATCACTACTGCATAAGTCTGTTGAAAAACCATAATACACCTTCAGCTTGCTATCAGACCTCATAATACCTCAGGCGCTGCAGGACACCATAACACATATCAGCTGCTGTAGAACCTCCTAATAACCTCAGCTGCTGCAGAACCTCAATCACCTCACCTGCAGCAGAGCTCTAATACACCCTCAACTCTGTCAGAGCCTCCTAATACACCTCAGCCACTGCAGAACTTATAGTACACTCAGCTGCTGCAGAGCCCTCCTTATACTCAGCTGCTGCAGACCCTCTAATACATCTCTCAACGCGCAGAGCCTCCTATACCCTCACCACTGCCGAGCCTATAGTACACCTCAGCTGTCTGCAGAGCTCATATACACCTCAGCTGCTGCCAGAGCCTCATAAACACCTCAGCTGCTGCAGAGCTCATACACACCTCCTGCTGCAGGCCTAGCACACCTCAGCTGCTTGCAGAGCTCATAACACACCCCCAGCTGCGCAGAGCCTCATATCACACCTCACTGTCTGCAGGTCATGACACACCCTCAGTGCTGCAGAAGTTCATGCCACCCATGCTGCTTGCAGCAACGTCCTATACACCTCAGCTGCTGCAGAACCATATACACACCTTCAGCTGCTGCATAGTGACCCCAGCTTTTGCAGTAACCACATAACACACCTCAGCTGATGTAGAGCCCCCTAATACATCGCTTCAGTGTGCGCCTCATAATTACACCTCAGTGTTGCAAACCTCATAACAAGTCCTCAGCCCCTGCAGAACCTCGTAATACACCTCAACTTGCAAATCCTAATACACTCAGCTCTACAGACCTCATAAACCTCAGGCTGCTGCAGGACCCATAACATCTCATCTGAAGAACATCCTAATACACGGCGCAGTGCTGGCGAACTCCTATACACCTCAGCTGCTGCAGAACCACATATACTCAGCTGCGTCAGAACCTCTAATACACCTCAGCGCTACAGAACCACATGCAACTCAGCTGCTGCAAGGCCTCATACGTACAGGTAATAAGGAGATGTTGTAGTGTTGAAAAAAGCATTTTCTCTCATTACCCAGGATTTTTCATGCAATAGATGCTATGTAAGGTTTGGGTTACATTGTTCCTCATAATGCACAACTCGCTGCTGCAGACCTTATAATATGCGGACCCGCTGATGCAGAACCCATAGACACACCTCACTGCTGCAGAACCCCTAATTGCTTCAGCGCTGCAGTAAACTTTAATAGACCTCACGCTGCAACCTCATCATACACTCAGCTGCTGCAGAACTCATCATACTCCAGCTGCGGCAGACCCTAATACACTTCAGCTGCTGCAGAACCCCCTAATATACCTCAGCTGCTGCAGAACTCCATCATACACACCTCAACTGCTGCAGAACCTCCCCATACGCCTCAGCTGCTGCAGAACCTCATAATACCTCAGCCGCTGCAGGACACCATAATACACCTCAGCTGCTGCAGAACCTCATAATACACCTCAGCTGCTGCAGAACCACATAATACACCTCAGCTGCTGCAGAACCTCATAAAACACCTCAGCTGCTGCAGAACCACATAATACACCTCAGCTGATGTAGAGCCTCCTAATACACCTCAGCTGCTGCAGTGCCTCATAATACACCTCAGCTGCTGCAAAACCTCATAACAATACCTCAGCCCCTGCAGAACCTCGTAATACACCTCAGCTGCTGCAGAACTTCATCATACACACCTCAACTGCTGCAGAACCTCCTAATACACCTTAGCTGCTGCAGAACCTCCTAATACACTTCAGCTGCTGCAGAACCTCATAACAATACCTCAGCCCCTGCAGAACCTCATAATACACCTCAGCTGCTGCAGAACTTCATCATACACACCTCAACTGCTGCAGAACCTCCTAATACACCTCATCTGCTGCAGATCCTCCTAATACACTTCAGCTGCTGCAGAACCTCATAACAATACCTCAGCCCCTGCAGAACCTCATAATACACCTCAGCTGCTGCAGAACTTCATCATACACACCTCAACTGCTGCAGAACCTCCTAATACACCTTAGCTGCTGCAGAACCTCATAATAAACTCAGCTGCTGCAGAACCTCCTAATACACCTTAGCTGCTGCAGAACCTCATAATAAACTCAGCTGCTGCAGAACCTCATAACAATACCTCAGCTGCTGCAGCGCCTCCTAATACACTTCAGCTGCTGCAGCGCCTCCTAATACACCTCAGCTGCCGCAGAACCTCCTAATACACCTCAGCTGCTGCAGAACCTCGTAATAAACTCAGCTGCTGCAAAACCTCATAACAATACCTCAGCTGCTGCAGAACCTCCTAATACACTTCAGCTGCTGCAGCGCCTCATAATACACCTCAGCTGCCGCAGAACCTCATAATAGACCTCAGCTGCTGCAGAACTTCATAATAGACCTCAGCTGCTGCAGAACCTCATAATACATCTCAGCTGCTACAGAACCACATAATAAACTCAGCTGCTGCAGAGCCTCATACGGTACAGTAATACAGGAATGTTGTCATGTGTTGATAAAAATCAATTTTCTCTCATTTAGAGGATTTTTTCATGCAATAGATGCTATGTAAGGTTTGGGTTACATTGTTCCTCATAATGCACAACTCAGCTGCTGCAGAACCTTATAATATACAGACCTCAGCTGCTGCAGAACCTCATAGTACACACCTCAGCTGCTGCAGAACCCCCTAATATACCTCAGCTGCTGCAGAACATCATCATACATCTCAGCTGCTGCAGAACCTCATCATACATCTCAGCTGCTGCAGAACCTCATCATACATCTCAGCTGCTGCAGAACCTCATCATACACCTCAGCTGCTGCAGAACCCCCTAATATACCTCTGATCTATAGTTGAAACCTTTCGGGTGAGAGGTATTTAAGCATAGAAGAGTCCGGGATTGTCAGCAGGCATGCTCTTGCTGTTTGCGTGTGCTGAGGACGTGCAAACAGTGAAATCAATAGCGCAGACCCGGAGATTCAGAGCATGTGCCCTGGATTCTCAGGACATACCTCCGCCCACCCTGGACCACGGAACATCCCCAGGAAACCGGGACTGTCCTGCAGGATGTGGGACGGTTGGGGAGTATGGCGCACATTTCCCCCAAGAAGGGCTACAAGTTTCAATAAAAAATGAAAAAAAACCCTGCAGTTTAGCCTACAGACTGCAGGTGGCGCTGTGCACTTACGTGTTGTTAGTGTGAGGTAATGGCAGCAAATATCCATAATCAGCAACTTTAAATTGTGCTCCCTGACAACTGTGATTAGAAGAGATAAACCTGAAAAGGTTCTTATCCAGGGGTGTCATCCTACTTTCCATATGGCCACATCAGCATTATGGCTGCGGACTTGAAGAGCGGCTAGGGGGCCTAAGTACGGCTATCAGAGTGGTGCCACCGCCTTTAAACAGAACACTGTGGAGATGCATGCCGGCGGTCCATATTCATCTTCTAGGGATAGTGGAAAGCCGATCCCTCTGCCAGTTCTGTTTTTTTGGACCTCTGGGGCCCGGCTGTGGCTGTCACCTCTACACCCAATATATCTTTTCCCCAGCCTTTGGCCAATAGTGTCAAGGGGCTCAGACCTGAAGTGTGATGTGAGGTTCCTGAGCTTCAATGCAACATTTCTGAAGTCCTTCCCAAATACCACGCCTCATAAACAGCACTGGTCTCCTCAAATGGAGCAAAGGGACTTACTGGGCTTCTTCATCGAGTTGGACTGGCCCACTGGAGTACCAGAGGATCCTCCGGTGGGACCAAGCTCTGACACAGTAATCGGGTCTTAGAGGTGTAGCAGAAGACAACCTCAACTGGAGCTGACTTTATAGTATACTTGCCAACTTATGAACGTGGGCATCAGGGAGATTTGAAGCTGCGGTGTGCATAGCACGCCACCCCAAAATTTGCATGGTCACGCTTTTTTTTTTTTTTTTGAGCCACACCCCTTCTCAAAAAGCCACACCCACTCCACTTAACTGTGTAACGGCTCTGAGAGAAAGCTAATTTTGGGTTTTAATGTCACCAGCTTTCCTGGGCGTTGGATAGCCTATTCAGCATCCAGGAGAGCTGGGAGATACCGCCAAACTGTGCCTGAACCTACACCATTACACTACTACCAATATTTCCACCATACAGTGATTATATAATGGTAGATACCAGTCTACACCAGCTCTGCAGACTGTATATTACCTCCATACAGTGACCATATAGTGATAGATACCAGTGTACACAGGCTCTGCAGACTGTATATTACCTCCGTACAGTGACTATAAAGTGATAGACACCAGTGTACACAGGCTCTGCAGACTGTAAATTACCACCATACAGTGACCATATAGTGGTTAACACCAGTGTACACAGGCTCTGCAGACTGTAAATTACCACCATACAGTGACCATATAGTGGTAGATACCTGTGTACACAGGCTCTCTGCAGACTGTATATTACCTCCATACAGTGACCACATAGGGGTAGATACCAGTGTACACAGGCACTGCAGATGTTTACGTTACTACAGTGCAGTTCCATCCAGAGACTCACCAGAGATGTATTCTATGACTGGAAACTTTCTTTTTCCCTTTTCTTCTCTTTCCTGTCCGGACCGTCATGATGATTTCTCCCGGCCACGATTCGTCACTGCAAAATTTACCACACAAACATCTTAGAATTCTATTTTTTTCAGCACTTCCCTAACAGTGGCCACCTCTGTTCAAGCTCCACATGGGGTGATAGGTGGGAAGGTTATGGGGTGATAGGTCGGTAGGTTATGGGTTGATAGGTGCAGATGGAAAGGTTATGGGGTGATAGGTGATATGGAGTGATAGGTGAAGGTGAGAGGACTATGGGGTAATAGGTGGGATGGTTATGGGATAATAGATGGAGTGATAGGTGGAGGTGAGGGAACTATGGGGTAATAGGTAGAGAGGTTATGAGGTGATAGGTGAAAGTAGGTGGTGGCTGTATTTTGTGTTGGCACTAGGTTGCATAACACAGTGGAGGGGGAGAGGAGTACAGAGCACAGCTTACAATCTTGTTGAGGGGGGTTAGGAAAACCCCAAATAGATTGTGCGCAGCTGTGTCTTTTACCCCCAAAAACCCTATTGTGCGGGTTTGGGAAAAAATCCGTCCCCTTGCCCCCCAAAAGATCAGTTTCCCAGGAAGGGATCTTCTGGCGTTTGGGTTTTGGGAGTTTGGGTTTTAAAATACTGTCTTTTTTTTTTTTAAGTTCTTTATTTTTACAATTTTCCCCCTTTGGGATATGTTGGACCCCATTGGATTAGGGTCCAGACCAACTTTTGGAAATGATTTTTTTAAAATAAAATGGTAAAAGAGGGTGGGGTTGGGGGGTTTTGTTTTTAAAAAAAAAATAAGTTTTTTTGGGTCCCAATTTGTGTCTGTTTTTTTCCCATTTAATTTTAGCTTTAGTAATGGGGGAATCTGACGGGAATCCCTTCCCCAAATTCCCTAGGTTTGGTTTGGTAAAGTAAAGCATTTAGTTTTTGTCACCAAAAGGGGTTTGGACACAAACCTTGTGTCACTATTACCCGGTCCCTTAATGCCCCCGGGGTACTGGGTAGAGCCAGGTTACCCACAGAAGCGGCCCCTCAAATTTTGTTTGGCCCCGCTTCTGGGGCCCGGGCCTCCCGGGCTTGTTTTTTTTGGGAGGGGGAAATTTGGGTTTCTTTTAAATTGGCCCTTTCCCCAAATTCTGATATATGGCTGCCTTTTTGGGTTTTTTCCCTTGGCGGGTTTTTGGGAAAAATTGGGGGGGAACCCCACGTTTTTATTTATTTATTTTTTTTAAATTTATTATTTTTTGAGAATCCTAAAGTGGGGCAAACTCTTGTAATAATTTAAAGTGGATGCCCATTTTTTGGGATTCTCATTAAAGAAAAACTTTTTTCAGAAAACAAAAAAACCCAAAAATTTTGCGTTCCCCCCCCCATGTTCCAAAAACCGGCCAAGGTAAAACCGTTCAGTGCAGTCTGTTGCTTTTGAATGGGAAGACCCTTTGTTACTGGCCCCTTCCCATTTAAAAAAACCGTTTGGCACCTTTTAAAAGAAGCGGAACTTCACATTTGAGGGCCCAATTTATAAATGGTACCGGTCTTCCCCAGTTCCATGTTGGGGTTGGGGAAAGGGGGGTTTGGGTAAAAAGGACAGGGGGGTTGGGTTTGTTGGGCAACAAGAAACCCTTTGGCCTGACACCAAGCCTGAGGTGATAGAAAATAAAGAGGCGTTGGCAGACACCCCCCTTTAAACTTTAAATTGGAAATTATAGGGAAAAAAAAAAAACAGGCAAAAATTTTCACAAAAAAAATTTTTATTGAAATAAACTCTCCCCAAAAACCACCCCTTTTTAAAAACCATTTTTTTGAAAAAAATGGATCCAAGGTTGATCGGGAAAAGGGCCAACCGAATTTTGGACGTAGCCCAAAAATGGGAACCTGAAAAAAAAAATTAAAATTATTTTACTTTATAGGCTGGTTAGCCAAATCAACACCCAGGAAAGTTGGGTGCCCCCCCAAAGCGCCAAGGGGTGACTTTAAGCTTTCCATGATACCCAATTACGGGGTGGCCCCCTTTGGGGGAGGAAAGTTGCCTTTCCAGCTTTTTTGATGCTAAATTGGGATTTTTCCCAGAGTCTGCCCCCTGGCCAGTCTCCTGCGACCCCCAAAAGGGCCCGGGAAGCGGGGGGGGAAAGGGAAAAAACTCCGGGGCAAATTCCCCAATTGGGGCAGTGACCCCGGCCAAGGTTTGGTGGAGGGCCCTAAAAGACCCAACTCACCCATGGCCACTAAAAAAACTACGAAGGGGCGGGGAAAGGGTTGCAGGGGAGAATCGCACTTCAGTCACATGCCCCAAACGCGGGGCCCCCGATCCACACCCAGTGCCTGCACAAACTGCCAGTGCAAAACCCCCAAACTCTCCACAGCCCTCTATTTTCCCCCCTTTATGTGAGCCCCCTTGTGGTTTGCTGTTTACTCCGTCCCCCGGGCCCCAAAGGGCCCGGGGTTCCTCCAAAAACCTATGGATTAAGCTAAATGCTCTAAATTTACTTCCGCTCCCCCGGATTTTGGAGCGTCACATTTGGTGCGTACACAAAGCCTTAATGGTTTTTCCATTTGGGAGATTTTTTCTCGTTCACAAGTAGGGGGGCAGTAAACTTTTGCTCCCTCCAAATAATGGGTGTCCCCCCCCACCCCTGTAAAATGCAGGACAAAATTTCTAGATGACAAATAAAATAGAATTTGAGGGAAAAACCCTTTTTTAAAAAACCCAAAATCACTGGTAAATGTTTGTCATAATTTAATAGTTTTTTAAAAACAACCAGAAACTTTTTTTTGTCATTAAGAAAACCCATTTTCAAGTTTAGGAATTCTGTGTTCATAGAGAAGGTCCCGTTATTCAGGAGCCCCTCGAATCAAAGTGCAATCCCCTCACTGGAGGACTCCCGAAGCTCAGTTATTTAATTGAGTACAGTAATGCTTAACCTTGCCTGCGGGGGCGCTGTAGGGAAACTAGGCACTTGCTGCCAGGTTACTTCATAGGTTATAGATAATATCTGGTGGTCCCAGCAGCAGTTTGCAGTGTGATTTGTTTATCGGCAAGGGACCTTGGTGACAAGGGACAAGTTCTTACAAAAAGGGTTTGTCTAGATTGCACATGACTGGCACATCTAAATATATCACATTATTGTCCTGGTACAATTGGAAGGGAGTTAGACAATGGGGACAAAATTTACCTTTAAAACTTTCCAGGACAAGGTAATGAATGGGCAGACCCCCATTGATGTATTTTTGAAGCAATGGGTTTGGGGCTATAGAAAGGTAAAAATGGGAAACTCCAAAAACAGATCGCTTAAAGGGTGTTAATAAACTAAAATTGTCGCTGGAAAAGCAACTCCCCGAAAGCCCCCAGGTGCCCTTTTATTCTTTAGGGCCCCCTTTCTTCATCCTTTTTTAGAAACAAGTTGTGTCTTTTTCAAGGAATACTAGGTTTTTAGAAGCAGGCCCCGGGACGGCCCCCCACTGAAAAAACCCCAATAGGGGCCCCTTTTGGGGTGGGGGGCCCATCGCCCTTTGGGAGGCCTCAAGCTGGTTTTTTTTGGGATGTTCACCCTTTGGGGTACTTTTCAAAGGGGTTTTTTAAAAAGCCGTAATTGCGCTGCTATACGCCCAAATTACTCCCTGCAAAAAAGGGGGAATTCTCAATGAGAGGCTAAAAAACGCCGGCCCCGGAGAAAGAAGTGAATGTCAAACGTTAAAACTTCTGAATAAAACAAAGGGATTTATCTGCGTGCATAGTACGTGCCGAAAAAAACGGCCCCCACAAACGGGCCCTGTGAAAATACCCATAGGGAAAAGAGAAGGGGAGGCAGAAAAACAAAAGGGGATGTGCAGTCTTGTACAGGAGCTTTAAGGGTGGGGGTCCAAGAATCCGCTTCACTGGTGGGCCCCAGGAATCAACTCCACTGGTCGGCTCCGAGAATCAATTCAACTGGGGGGCTTCCCCGAAAAATCGGCCCGTGGTGGGGGCCCCAAGAATTGACCCCCGGGGTTTGGGGGCCCCAAAAAAATTGAACTCCCCCTTTTTGGGCCCCAAAAATTTTAAAATCCGCTGGTGGGGCCCCCAAAAAATTGACTCCGCTTTGGGGGGCCCCCCAAGAATTGACTCCCCTGGTGGGCCCCCAAAAATTGACTCCGCTGGTGGGCCCCAAAAATTGAATCCGCTGGTGGGCCCAAAAAATCGACCCCCGCTGGTGGGCCCCAAGAAATCGACTCCCCTGGTTTGGGGCCCAAAGGGAACCAACTCTATGGGGAACCCCAGGAAAACCCAAAATCCATACTGGGCCCCAAAGAAACCAAAAATTCACTTTTGGGGGCCCCAACAATTTATTCCCCCCTGGTGGACCCCCAAAGAATCAACCCACCGGTTGGGGCCCAAAAACCAAAATTGGCCAGTGTGCCCCAGGGAATCAATTCAAATGGTGGTTCCAGGAAAAAACAACCCCCTCCCAAAATCTGGTTCCCAAAAACAACCACGGTTTGGTTGGGGCCCCCGGGGAAAAAATAACTCCCCGGGGGGGGCCCCAAAAATTTAACTAAAACTGGTTTGGGTTTTAAGAAACAACTCCACTGGTGGGTTCCAAGAAATTAAATCCATGGTGGGCCCCCTTCCAAGATTTAAGTCCACTGGAAATCCCAAAAAATCAACTCCCCTGGGTTTGGGGGGCCCAAAAATAAACCCCACGGTTGGGGTCCAAGAATCAAGTCCCCTGGAAATCCCCCAAAAATCAAAATTACTGGGGGTCCAAGAATTTAACCTTCCCCTGGGGGCCCCAAAAATTAAAACTGCACTGGTGGCCCAAGGGAAACAAAATTTCCCTGGGGGGCCCCAAGAATCCAAAATCCCCCTGGGGGGCCCCAAAAATCAACTCCACTGGTGGGCCCCCAAAAAATCAACTCCACTGGTGGGGCCCCAAAAATCAAACCCCCCTGGTGGGGTTCCCAAAAATAACTTCCCCTGGTGGGGCCCCAAAAATTAAACCCCCACTGGTGGGGCAATAATTAAATTCACTTTAGGAAACCCCAAAAACCAACTCCCGGGGGGGGCCT
Source organism: Phyllomedusa bahiana (assembly GCA_025379985.1). Lineage (NCBI taxonomy): Eukaryota > Metazoa > Chordata > Amphibia > Anura > Hylidae > Phyllomedusa > Phyllomedusa bahiana. The sequence goes on from JAODAL010005290.1 coordinate 102,776, forward strand.
TGGGGGTTCCCAGTCCCAAAAATGTTTTTTATGGGAAAGAAACCAATCCCTTCCAAAATCTGGGGGGAAAAATATTTGTCCCGAATTTTTTTTGTGCAAAAAAACTGTGGGAAAATATTTTCCGGGGAAAGAACGTTAGGCGCTTTAAAAATTTGCAATCTGATTCATTTCACCTCAAAAAATTTTAAGAAAAAATGGGGTTTTAAAAAAAATTTGAAATCCGGGCCAAATTTTAAACCCCCCCTAAACCTTTGGCCCCCGTCCCCAAATTCAGCAGATGGTTTTCCCTTTGGGTAAATAATGAATAGCCTTTAAAATATTTTAACAGGGGGTTTTTGGCCCCGGTGATTTAAAATTTTTCCAGGTCTTTTTAAAACCAAATTTTCCCCCTTAAGCTGTCGTGACGCGCCGCTGTTTGTCTTAGAGATGTGGGTTGTAAAACTCAAATTGTTGAGGCCCGGGCTGCGGTTCTTCAAAGGAGTCGTGCGAGTAAAACCCAAAACTCCTTAATTTAAAAAATAGAGGCGCTTTCATTTTGGGAATCAAATAAATGGGTGCGCTGACGGGGCCCTTTTTAATAGTCAACCCTTCCCCACAATGGGAGCCCCCATCCCTTTTATATGGACTGACGCTCGGACTATGGTTTTTACACCTGTGAAAGGCTCCTTAATGAGGGCCCTTAAAATATTGGGTAAACCCGATTGTCAAAAAAAGTTTCCACCTTAAAAAAAAAAAAAAAAAAAAAAACCCTTATTTTGAATGTTTTCTTTAAAAAAGAGGCCTCAAAGGTCCACAAACTCAGCTCCCTTCAAAGTCCCAAAAGAGCCAAATTTTCAATCCAGGGCACAAAACCCCCAAGGGGCAGGGGGGGGGCGCTGTTTCTCGGGGAAAAAAACATTCATGTTTTCCTAATCTTGGTCAACCCTCTTAATGGTCTAAATAAGCTCTGAGGTTCTCTAGTTATTATATTTGTTCTGTTCCTGGGGAAAACTGGGTGACAACCCAAATTTTGGCTGCTGTTAAACCCATCTCATTTGGGCCCAAAATTAAACTCCTCTACTTATTATAAAACCTATACAGGGGGTAATGAGAGATGCCCGGGCCCCCAAAAAAAACTTTAGGGGAGGGTATATGGGCCCTATAAAATAGGCAGAGATTAGGAAAAAATTTTTTTTAGGGGTCCAAAATATATACTCAGGTAGGGAATTTGGGGTAAAGGCCCTTTTGGGCCATATAAGGAGGGTTTTTTTGGGGGGGGGTTTTATATAGGCAGGCAGGGCTTTGGGGAGGGGGGTTTTATAGGCAGGCAGGGCTTTGAGGAGGTAATATATAGGCAGGCAGGGCTTTGAGGAGGTAATATATAGGCGGGCGGGCTTTGGGAGGTAATTATAGGCGGCGGGCTTTGAGGGGCTATTGAACTATAAAAGGGGCGGGCAAGGCTTTGGAGGGCTATAGGGGTATATATAGGCAGGCGGGGCTTTAAGGACTATATATAGGCGGGCAGGGTATGGGGGATAATAGGCGGCAGGACTACAGGGGCATATATGGGAGGCAGGGCTACGGGGCTATATAAGGAGGCAAGTTTTAAAGGGGTCATTTTAAAAAGGAAAGGAAGGCATAGGGAAGAATAGGCAGGCGGGCTAAAAGGGGGCTAAATATAGGCAGGAGGGCTATAGGGACCAATTTTGGCGGCAGGGTATGGGGGCCCAAAATATGGGCAGGCAGGGCTATGGGACCAATTATAGGCAGGGAAGCTTTATAGGACCCAATAATAGGCGGGCAGGGCTAAGGGCCCAAATTTTGGCAGGCAGGGCTTTTTAAATTTTTTAAAAAATAAGAAATCATTTACTCACCTGTCTCTCGCTCCTCACAGTCTGCTCCAGGGCGTCTGTGCTCGGCGCAGGCCGCGGATGATGTGAGTCATCCGCAGTCAGTCGTACTGGGGGGCGCAGGTGATTGCAGAGCGGAGCGCTCGCAATACCGGGCCGTCCTGCCTTTGAGCGCTCGGCCGGAGGGCCCCGGGGGTTCAGAGGCAGGAGCCGGGCCCCCAGCCCGCATCCCCCGGGAGTGAACTAGTATGTTCATGCCGGCGGGTGCAGGGTGAACCCCCGGGGTAGAGACGTGTTAGTGTGCCCCCGGGGGAAGGCAAGGGGCCCGGGGCAGCTGCACGTCTGCTACCCCCTAGTTACGCCCCTGATCTATATATATAGGTAATTCTCTCCTCTGTCATAAAACCCTATATATCACAGACTCAGCTCCCTTAAAAATAACCCCCTTTTAAACACAGAGCTCAGCTTTCTCCTCTATTATATAACCCCATATATCACAGAGCTCCTTCTATCTATAACCCCAATAAAATTTCCCGAGTCCCTTCTTCCCCTATCAATAACCCTATTTTCACAGAGCTCGCTTCTCTCCTCTTCATATAACCCCATATATTTCACCCTCAGCTTTCTCCTCTATCCTATAAAAAACCCATATATCACAGAGCTCAGCTTCTCTTCTATCATAAACCCTATATATCACAGAGCCCCAGCTCCTCTCCCTCTATATATAACCCTTATATAAGAGTTTAATCTCTCCCCTTTTCATATAACCCTATATATCCAGAGTAACCTCCCCCCCTTTATATAACCCTATATATCAAGAGTCAGTTTTCCTTATCATATAACCCTTATTCAAGAGCTCAGCCCCCTTATATAACCTATATTCACAGAGTCAGCTCCTCTCTATAATTTTAAAAATATTTATCAAAGAAAAAGTATAAAAAGGGGCTCTGCAACACTTTTTTGGGGTTATTTTGGGGGATTTTGGTGGATATGTCATATGGCTGTTGTGGCTGGATCTGTTATGGTGGCGCTGTGGCTGGGTCTGTTATGGTGGCACTGTGGCTGGGTCTGTTATGGTGGCACTGTGGCTGGGTCTGTTATGGTGGCACTGTGGCTGGGTCTGTTATGGTGGCACTGTGGCTGGGTCTGTTATGGTGGCACTGTGGCTGGATCTGTTATGGTGGCGCTGTGGCTGGGTCTGTTATGGTGGCGCTGTGGCTGGGTCTGTTAGGTGGCGCTGTGGCTGGTTCTGTTTGGTGGGTGTGGCGGGTTGTTTTTTGGTGGACTGGGCTGGATTGTTTTGGGGGGCTGGGCTGGGTTGTTATGGTGGCGGTGGTGGGTTGTTATGGGGGACTGTGGTGGGGGGTTTTTTGGTGGCATGGGTGGGTCTGTTATGGGGCACTGTAGGGGTTGTTATGGTGGACTGTGGGTGGATTTTGTTTTGGGGGCATGTGGCGGGTCGTTATGGGGCACTGTGGTGGGTTGTTTGGTGGCACTGTGTGGGTTGTTATGGGGCACTGTGGTGGGTTTTTTGGTGGCCTGTGGTGGGTTTTATGGTGGCACTGTGGCTGGATCTGTTATGGTGGCGCTGTGGCTGGATCTGTTATGGTGGCGCTTGGTGGGGGTTTTTATGGTGGCGCTGTGTTGGGTGTGTTTGGTGGGGTTGGGGGTCTGTTTTGGTGGGGTGTGGTGGGTGTGTTTTGGTGGGGTGTGGTGGTTATAGGTTTCGCTGGCTGGGTTGATATTTTGGGGTGTGGCCGGGGCTTTTTCATTTTTTATTCCTTGTTTTTTTTTTTCCTTTATCTTTATTGGCACTTTCTTTTTTATTTTTCATTTTATCTGTTATTCACTTTTTGTTATTCACTTTTTTTTTTATCTTTTTTATTCCTTCTTTTTATTCCTTCTTTTTTTTTATTCCTTCTAACTGTTTGGTGGGTTCTGGTTTTATGGTCGCTTTTTGGTGGTTTTTGGGGGGGGCGGGCTGGTTTCTGTTAGTGGCGCTGTGGCTGTTCTGTTATGGGGGGTTTTGGTGGGTCTGTTTTGGTGGGCTGTGTGGGTTGTTTGGTGGACTGGGGGATCTGTTTTTGGTGGCACTGTGGCTGGATCTGTTAGGTGGCACTGTGGGTGGATCTGTTATGGTGGCAGTGGGGGTTGGGTTTGGGGGGCCCCGTGACTGGGTCTGAAGGGTGCCCGTGGTGGTTGTTATGGTGGCACTGGGTGGGTATGTAAAATTTGGGGTGGGTGGATTGTTATGGTTTGGACTGTGGTTGGGGGTTGTTTGGGGAAATGTGGCTGGGTCTGTTATGGTGGCATGTGGGGGACTTTTTGGTGGCCTGTGGGGGGTTGTTATGGTGGCATGTGGCTTTGGGTTGTTTTGGTGGCGCTGGGGGGGGTTGTTTTGGTGGCGTGTGGCTGGGTTGTTTGGGGGGCGTGTGGTGGTTTCTGTTATGGTGGCGCTGTGGCTGGTTCTGTTATGGTGGAAATTGGTGGTTGTTCGGGGCATGTGGTGGATTGTTATGGGGGCCTGTGGTGGGTCTGTTATGGGGATGTGGGGGTCTGTTTTTGGTTTGGGACTGTGTGGTTGTTTTGGTGGCGCTGTGGTGGTTTGTTTGGTGGCGTGTGGTGGGTTGTTAGGGGGGCGTGTGTTGGGGGTTTTGTTATATGGCTGTTGTGGCTGAGACTGTCATTGTGGCACTGTTGTTGGGTCTCTTATATTTGGATATGGCTGCAAAGTGGGGCTGTGGCTGGATTGTTTGCTGGCATGTGGGGGGGTTGTTAGCTGGGACTGTGGCCCCTTCGTTATGGTGGCGCTGTGGGGATTGTTATGTGGCACGTGGGTGGACTGTTATGGTGGCACGGGGGGGTTGTTTTGGTGGCCTGTGGCTGGGTTTTTATGGGGCGTGTGGCGGTCTGTTTGGTGGGCTGGGCCCGGATCTGGTTTTGGTGGCAAGTGGCGGATCTGTTTTGGGGGGATGTGGTGGGTTGTTATGGTGGCATGTGGCTGGGCTGTTTTGGGGCATGTGAAGGGGGCTGTTATGGGGCACTGTGGCTGGGTTGTTTTGGTGGAGTGTGGCTGGGTTGTTTTTGGTGGCACTGTGGGGATCTGTTTTGGTGGATGTAGCCCGGGTCTGTTATGGTGGCGCTGTGGCTGGGTCTGTTATGGTGGCACTGTGGCTGGGTCTGTTATGGGGACAATTTACTGGGTTTGTCATTATGCATTGGTTAAAACTGAGAAGTGGGTCTAAAATGGAAGGGAAGTGAGACCTGATTCTATTCCCGGAGTATTGATTTGTCACCCGGCTCTCCTGAAGTCTGATGAGTACATGTGCATCTGCCTGATTATGCAGCAGTACGGGAGGAGAGAGGGGTGGGCCGAAGCAAAAGTGCTGTGTGCCAACCCTTGTGCAAACCGCGACGGCAGCCATACTGGTTGTCACCCGGGTTTCCAAAATGGCTGATTAAAGGGATCTTCCTACCTGAAAAATGTAAAAAAAAGTTTAATGTCTGGAAAGGCATTGTAATTCTCTTCATAGTGGGTGAATGCAGAAAAACTTCTGAAGGGTCTTCTACCCTCTTGTTATCAGTAGGGTTCCCAGAGGTCGTATTACAGTGATATGCCACCATTTCGTAACATAATACCCCTTTAACACCCTGGCAGAAGAAGGTGAGTATTGACCCTGACCCTGGCACTGCAGTGGTTAAGGTGGCACTAACTGTGTAACGCCACTTCAATAAATCTTGTTATGAGGCGAATTAAGGGATTATTCTTACAGAGCAGAATTCTCTACAACCCGGGAACACGGCCCATTGTTCCCGCTGAGTGAGGGGGAAGAACGGTTCACTTTCCTGCTGCAGACCCCTTCTGGTGAGATGATATCCTCCATGCTGCCTCCAGGTACAACACAAAATGTCCTTGATATCAGATCTGTTCTTCCTGTGTTTCCTCTAGTGACATAATGACCCATATGGAGCTAACACCTAAGACAGATACTAACACTTGGGGCCACATGTATGAACCTGTCTAGGTCTAAAACTCACTTTTTTTGCCCATAGGTTACTATGGGCAAAAGAGTAAGTTTTAGACCTAAACAATTTTCATACATGTGGCCATGGTGCATGTAAAAGGTGGGAGAGAAGCTGAAAGTGTCATGGCGGAGTACTTGGATGTTCCTCATTGCTGTATTGCCAAAGTCGGTACCCCAGGTACTCAATAACAAGTTCCTGCACATAGAGCAAGACCATTTCGTTTGTCTTTGGCCCGTTGAGCTTTGTCTTTAACCAAAAATTCTCCTGCCCTCAGTTTCTTGACACAGACTATCTGACATCTACCATTGTCAGCCATATTAGCTCGCATGGGGCTTCTGTTTCTGTCACCTAGTTGGGTTACAAAACTAGGAATGCTGGGAAATTTTGTTCAGATGTGAAGTAGTAGCTAACTTCTCCACCTACCTAGTTTTCAATAGAAATCACTGCAGCCGTCAGCCAGGGACAGTGATCTCCATCCAAAGGGTCTCTAGCTACTATGAAACTTCAACTCTCAACGTGGCCTGCACCATGCACCATGAACGACACAGTCATGTACCTCTCTTGTGTGTCTGCTTGGTAGATCTTCCCCACTGTTCCCAGTATATAAGGTTAGACTGGCTCGATAGAGTAATAGAGGTTTCTGCATTGAGTCCAGGCTCTGACATAATGATGGTGCCTAAAGGTCCAGAAGAAGACCACCACATTTGGTCCTGATGCGGACACCACCTCTCTCCCTCCCAACGTACATCAGGAATTTGCTTTAAGGGCCAGGAGTAATGGGGACTGCAAGAATAGAAAAGAGGTATTTGCAGAGTTTGGAATTTATTTAGAGGGTCTGGGGTCTTTAGTAGTTTAGGTGATCGGATCTGGGATCCGTAATTTGCTTTAGAATATCTGTTTTGGGTCAATGTTAGGGTGTCAGTCTGTATTGGTTTAGAGGGTTTACTCTGGGGATTGTATTCAAAGAGTATGATCTGGGGTCTGTAACAACTTAGAGGTCTGGTCTGGGGTCTGTAACAACTTAGAGGTCTGGTCTGGGGTCTGTAACAACTTAGAGGTCTGATCGGGGGTCTGCAACAACTTAGAGGTCTGATCTGGGGTCTGTAACAAGGTAGAGGTCTGGTCTGGGGTCTGTAACAACTTAGAGGTCTGGTCTGGGGTCTGTAACAACTTAGAGGTCTGGTCTGGGGTCTGTAACAACTTAGAGGTCTGGTCTGGGGTCTGTAACAACTTAGAGGTCTGGTCTGGGGTCTGTAACAACTTAGAGGTCTGGTCTGGGGTCTGTAACAACTTAGAGGTCTGGTCTGGGGTCTGCGTTAGTTTAGAGGATTTGGTATTTGGTCTTTATTAGTTTAAATGATCTGATTTAGAGTCTCAACTTTTTTAGGAAGTCTGTTCTAGGCCTATATTCTGTTAAGTTTGTATTAGTTTAGATGGTCTCGTCTGAGGTCTATATCAGTGAAAATGGTCTGGTCGACTCTTGGGCCTATTAGTTTAGATAATCTGATCTAAGTTCTGTACTGGAGTCTGTATTAGTTTGTAGGATCTGGTCTCGGGCCTGTATTAGTTTAGAGGGTGTGGTCTGTGTTACTTTAAAGGCCTCGTTCACACGGGTTATTTCGCAACGGATTTGCAGCCGTATTTACGGCCGCAAATCCGTTGCGAAATCGGTTACAAAACAAGTAACTGGCCGTTTTACATTGATTTTAATGGAAAAAACGTGTCGCGTTCAGACGACACTTATTTTCCGTTGCGGTTTTCGGCCGCAATCCCTCCGCCAAAACAATTTTGCATGTCAATTATTTCCAGAGGATTCACCACCTACAATGATTGTAGATGGTGAATCCGTCGCAAAATCAGTTCCAAATACGTGCCACACTTAGTGGCACGTATTTGGAACTGATTTGCACCTGATTTCGGAACGCATTTGCGATCGGCAATCCGACGTAAATACGTTTTGAAATAAGCCGTGTGAACATTACCAAAGTGTGTGGTCTGGGGGTCTGTATTAATTTATAGTATCTGGTCTGGGGTCAGCGTTAGTTTAGAAGCTCGGGGGTCTGTATGAGTTTAAAGGGTATTGTCTAGGGTCTGTGTTAGTTTAAAGGGTGTCGTCTGGGGTCTGTGTTAGTTTAAAGGGTGTCGCCTGGGGTCTGTGTTAGTTTAGAGGGTCTGGTCTGTGTTAGTTTAGGAGGTCTGGGGTCTGTATCAGTTTAGTGGGTGTGGTCTGGGGTCTGTGTTATTTAGAGGGTGTGGTCTGGGGGGGGCGCCTGTGTTAGTTTAGTGGGTGTGGTCTGGGGTCTGTATTAGTTTATAGGATCTGGTCTGGTGTCTGTGTTAGCTTAGAGCACGGGTGTCAAACTGCGGCCCTCCAGCTGTTGGGAAACTTCAACTCCCATCATGCCCACTGTTATAGATTATATAAATGCATGATGGGAGTTGAAGTTTCCCAACAGCTGGAGGGCCGCAGTTTGACACCCCTGGCTTAGAGGGTCTGGGGTCTGTATTCATCTAGTGGGAGGGGTCTGCGGTGTGTGTAAGTGTAGAGGGTGTGGTCTGAAAAGTTGGTGTGCTATCAAATTTCTAAATAGACTGCCGGGGTCTATGTTAGTTCAGAGGATCTGGTCTGGGGTCAGTGTTAGTTTAGAAGGTCTGGGGTCTGTGTTAGTTTAAAGGGTGTGATCTGAAGTCTGTGTTTAGATGATCTGTTCTGGAGTCTGTATTAGTTTAGTGGGTGCGTTCTGGGGTCTGTGTTAGTTTATAGGATCTGGTCTGGGGTCTGTGTTAGTTTAGAGGGTGTATATAGAAAATGAAAAAAGGAGAGGGCGCTCTATGTGAAAGTACGTCAGGAAATTCAATAAAAATAAAACATACAAGGTGCTCACCTGATGGCGTTGTGCTTATATTGTACAGGCACAACGCTCATAAAAACCTTTTTGGCTTAATTAAGCCCAAAGACAGCAGCCACGTAGTCCAAGACCCCTGGTATTGGAAGACCCCGGGGAACGATAATGAACCATAAAACAAAAATAGGACCGGGCGCTAGTCCGCAGCAAATAATTCCTTGTGCGGTGGCAACGTAGGATAAAGAATATATTTTTTTCATTAAAAACACAAATAGCATAACGCGTTTCGTGCTAAAAAGCACTTCCTCAGATGCTGTAATGTTACATACATAGTAGAAAAAGCAAACGCTGTTTATATACCTAATGCTTAACTTTGTGATTGGCTGGTAAGCCTGCAACCAATCCTGGTGCTTGTTGGAGGAAAAAAACAAACAAACAAAAAAAAAAAAAAACGAGAGAGTTCAGAGGAAGCCAATGAATACAAGTAAAATTATTTAAAAATGAGGGCTATAATAAGGAAAAATTCTATAGGTTGAGCAAAAATGGTGGGAATGTAATACCCAAATTTTAAAATTAGAGCTACCCGTGTCTGTATTTGCTCTATGGGAGGCATCTTACCCAAATTTAAAATTGGGAGAAACCTAAAAATCATTGCAGGTATTCAAAGAGAAGACGCCTATGTGCAGGTAGGCTAAAATCACTGCGTTCTAAATAAACCTATAGAATTTTTCCTTATTATAGCCCTCATTTTAAAAAATTTACTTGTTTTCCCATTGGCTTCCTCTGAACTTCTCTTTTTTTTTTTTTTTTTTTTTTTGTTTTTTTTTTTCTTCTTCCAACACAAGCCCCAGGATTGGTTGTAGGCTTACCAGCCAATCACAAAGTTAAGCATTAGGTATTTTAAACAGTGTTTGCTTTTTTACTATGTATGTAACATTTACAGCATCTGAGGAAGTGCTTTTTAGCACGAAACGCGTTTTTGCTATTTGTGTTTTTAATGAAATAAATATATTCTTTATCCTACGTTGCCACCGCACGAGGAATTATTTGCTGCGGACGAGCGCCCGGTCCTATTTTTGTTTTATAGTTTAGAGGGTGTGGTCTGGGGTTTGTATTAGTTTAGAGGGTCCGGTCTGGGGTCTGTGCTAGCTTAGAGGGTCTGATATGGAGTCTCTTCTAGGGATCTGGTTTGGGTGGGTTCAGAGGTCTAGTCTAGGGGATGTATTCATTTTGGGGTGTAATGAAGATGGTCATATACACCACTCCAAATATCCTAGACTGGGCAGAAGTATGCAAGCGAAAATGATTGCTTTGTGTGCCGCTCGATCTATTGTTTCCCAGAATCTCCCCGATGTCACTTTTGGGATGTAAGCCAGGATCTATCCTATAGACCAGTGGTCTCCATCCTGCAGCTGTCCAGGTTTGCCAGAAACTGCCCAAGCGCACTGGAGGGCTACAGGTTGTACACAACTATTACAGACCATACAGAAGAATCAAGGTGAACGGGTTTTACCTACATAAAAGTCTATCTTACCCGTCAGATTTCGGGGATGAAGATCCAGCATTGCACATAGTGACTGATTTACCATTATGACGGCTCCATATATAGTTTTCTCTTTTATGACCACAGTTAAAATACGTATAAATGGGCCGTGTGGAGGTCTGCAGAGGACGTTGCTGTACTGGCAAGAGAAATATTTGTAGTTAGTAAAACATTTATATGTGCATTTAGGTTTATGGATATTATCTGTACACAGGAGTGTTAACCAAATGCTTCACTGCCAGTAATAATACCGCAGAAGTACAAGAGATTGTCTCTAAAAAACATCATTAGTAATCAATGCAGTGATGTCACAGGTCAGTAGTGTACGGGTGACTGTCACAAATATTACTGACATATAAGCAATGATATAGCTTCTCTGACCTGGATATAAGCGCTCACACCTCTTTTATGATTATAGAAGCACCTAGCGGGTATCACACCCTAGAAATCACATTAACCCCTTATAGTACAGCCGAGGTATGTAATCAGGGCCGCCAACAGAAATTTCAGGGCCCCATACAGCTGAAGCGTCTGGGGCCCCCCCTCAAACCCCGCCCCCAGCAGGGTTGGTGGCCGGAGCTGTGGGTAGGTAGCTGGGTCCGGTAACGTGTAAGGGCTTGTTCACATGGAGTTTTCACTCCGTGTTACAAGCACTTTTCGGATCCGTCTTGGGGTCCGCTCTGTCGGTCCCCAAGACGGATCTAAACAATTAGCAGTGAGATTCTCGCTGCTGTCTGTGCCAAATACGCAGCGGCGTTCAGATGAAAGATCGCCGCTGCGTGTTTCAAAAGCGCCACTCGGGTCCGTCTTGAAAACAATTACATGTCAATTCTTTTCAAAACGGAGCCGAGCTGCGCTATTGAAACACGCAGCGGCGATCTTTCATCTGAACGCCGCTGCGTATTTGGCATAGACAGCAGCGAGAATCTCACTGCTAATTGTTTAGATCCGTCTTGGGGACCGATAGAGCGGACCCCAAGACGGATCCGAAAAGTGCTTGTAACACGGAGTGAAAACTCCATGTGTACAAGCCCTAAATATTCAGTGGATACGGTATTAGTTAAAAAACAATTCTTCCTTTTTTATTCAATTTTCCATAAAAACATTCAGCCACAACTTAATAGTAGCATGTCCATAGTATATATATATATATATATATATATATATATATATATATATATATATATATAGTAGATGTATACTCAAGTGAAAGGTGCGGCAGGTCGCCGTTCGCCAAGTGTAGTTAGATTGCTGCTCCCATCCAGGTGAGTTGTAGATGCCGGCCAGCTGGGTTCGGTAGCCAGGTGGGTAGGTAGGTAGTCAGGCAGGTAGCCGGGCAGGCAGGTTGGTAGCCAGACGGGTAGGTAGGTAGCCAGACTAGGTAGCCAGGCAGGTAGGTAGGTAGCAAGGCCGGCAGGTGGGTAGTTGGGCAAGCAAGTAAATTGGTAGCCTGACTAGGTAGCCAGACGGGCGGGTAGGTAGGTAGCCAGACAGGCAGGTGGGTAGCCAAGTGGAGGGATAGGTAGCCAGGCAGGCAGATAGATATCTGGGCAGGTTGATAGCCTGGCTAGGTAGCCAGACGGGCAGGTAAGTAGGTAGCCAGGTGGGTAGCCAAGTAGTTGGGTGGGCGGGTAGGTAGCCAGGCAGAGTGTTAGGTAGGTAGGTAGGTAGCCAGGTAGGCAGGTGGGTAGGTAGGTAACTGGGCATGTAGGTAGCCAGGTAGGCAGATGGGTAGTCAGGCAGGCAGATAAGGAGCCAGGCGGGTTGGTAGCATAGCTAGGTAGCCAGGCGGGTGGGTGGTTAGGTAGCCAGGCAGGCAGGTGGTTAGGTAGCCAGGCGGGTAGGTAGGTAGATGGGCATGCAGGCAGATAGCCTGGCTAGGTAGCCAGGCAGGTGGGTAGCTAGATAGGCAGACAGCCAAGTAGCAGGGATGAGGGATAGATAGCCAAGTGGGTAGTCAGGAGGGTCGGTAGCCTGGCAGGTAGCCAGATGGGGCCCCCCTCCTAGAGAGAGAAGGCCCGCACTCCTAATTACAGCTATACTGTTATTTAACTTACTTCTCCTGCGCTGTAACCGGAGGCGGGCCCTCCTCTCTCTCTGCCCGCGCGGCTTCTGCCCAATGGCGGGATGCGGGACAATTTGATTTAGTGGGGGCCCATGGGGGCGTGGCCTCACTGATTTAGTTAGGCATCCCGCCCGCCAGCAGCTCGGGGCCCTCCCACTCTGTGGCCTGTTCTGTGAACCGTTGTTGTGGAGCAAGGGGGCGGTACCCGCCAGCGGCGGCGGGCCCCCCCTTGCTTCATAAACCGGCCGGGCCCCATACGGGAGTACTGCCTGTACCCCCCTATCGGCGGCCCTGTATGTAATATAGCTCTAGTAGTGGAGGGAAGTGGCCAAGAATGGGGCAACATGGCTTTCATCATGAACACCAGCACTGTCTAACTGGGGCCCACCAGTGGAGTTGATTTTTGGGGCCCACCAGTGGAGTTGTTTCCTGAGGCCCACCAGTGGAGTTGTTTCCTGAGGCCCGCCGGTGGAGTCGTCTCATGGGGCCCGCCGGTGGAGTCGTCTCCTGGGGCCCGCCGGTGGAGTGGTCTCCTGGGGCCCGCCGGTGGAGTGGTCTCCTGGGCCCCACCAGTGGAGTTGATTCTTGGTGCCCACCCTACAGCTACTGTACATGCCTCTTGCTTTCTGCCTCTCTTACTCTGCCTCCTTTCTCCCTGAAAAGCAGCCCCAGGCCTGGGCCCGACGGGGTTCCTTCTTATTCCGTGTAGGTCAAGTTGAGCCTGGGCACCAGTGTTATTTCAATAATCACCAGGGCCATGCACAAAAATCATAGGGCCACATAGCAAAACTGCAGACAGGCCCCTTCCTGTCTGAGAGCTCTACTAGACATTTCTCTGTATCTTCTTATATAGGGGTCAGAGCTCCATTTTTTTAGACAAAGAGCGCCAAGCCTCCTCCTAAATTGTAGCAATGAATAATCCTTTTTTTTCTTTGCCTGAAGCCACCACTAGAGGGAGCTAACTACATTTGGATTTATACAGATACTGCTGAATTTAATAGAAGTTGTAAGAAGCGAGCTCCCCCTACAGTAGCTATAGGAAAAAGCCTTTGTGACCAGAAGCAATTAAGTGCAGGACGTTTGATCACCACACCATAAATGCCCCCATATGCCTCTGTAACAGTGTGCCCATCATATGTACCGCACTGTGGCTTACGTGTACTAACCATAAATGCCACCATATGCCTCTGTAACTTTGTGCCCATCATATGTACCGCATTGTGGCTTACGTGTTCTAACCATAAATGCCCCCATATGCCTCTGTAACAGTGTGCCCATCATATGTGCCGCACTGTGGCTTATGTGTACTAACCATAAATGCCCCCATATGCCTCTGTAACAGTGTGCCCATCATATGTGCCGCACTGTGGCTTATGTGTACTAACCAAAAATGCCCCCATATGCCTCTGTAACAGTGTGCCCATCATATGTACCGCACTGTGGCTTTTGTGTACTAACCATAAATGCCCCCATATGCCTCTGTAACAGTGTGCCCATCATGTGTACCGCACTGTGGCTTGTGTGTACTAACCATAAATGCCCCCATATGCCTCTGTAACAGTGTGCCCATCATATGTGCCTCACTGTGGCTTACGTGTACTAACCATAAATGCCACCATATGCCTCTGTAACTTTGTGCCCATCATATGTGCCTCACTGTGGCTTACGTGTACTAACCATAAATGCCCTCATATGCCTCTGTAACAGTGTGCCCATCATATGTGCCGCACTGTGGCTTACGTGTACTAACCATAAATGCCCCCATATGCCTCTGTAACAGTGTGCCCATCATATGTGCCGCACTGTGGCTTGTGTGTACTAACCATAAATGCCACCATATGCCTCTGTAACAGTGTGCCCATCATATGTGCCACACTGTGGCTTGAGTGTACTAACCATAAATGCCCCCATATGCCTCTGTAACAGTGTGCCCATCATATGTACCGCTTTGTGGCTTATGTGTACTAACCATAAATGCCCCCATATGCCTCTGTAACAGTGTGCCCATCATATGTACCGCACTGTGGCTTACGTGTACTAACCATAAATGCCACCATATGCCTCTGTAACCTTGTGCCCATCCTATGTACCGCCTTGTGGCTTACGTGTACTAACCATAAATGCCACCATATGCCTCTGTAACAGTGTGCCCATCATATGTACCGCACTGTGGCTTACGTGTACTAACCATAAATGCCCCCATATGCCTCTGTAACAGTGTGCCCATCATATGTGCCACACTGTGGCTTGTGTGTACTAACCATAAATGCCCCCATATGCCTCTGTAACAGTGTGCCCATCATATGTACCGCATTGTGGCTTACGTGTACTAACCATAAATGCCCCCATATGCCTCTGTAACAGTGTGCCCATCATATGTGCCGCACTGTGGCTTACGTGTACTAACCATAAATGCCCCCATATGCCTCTGTAACAGTGTGCCCATCATATGTACCGCATTGTGGCTTACGTGTACTAACCATAAATGCCCCCATATGCCTCTGTAACAGTGTGCCCATCATATGTACCGCACTGTGGCTTACGTGTACTAACCATAAATGCCACCATATGCCTCTGTAACTTTGTGCCCATCATATGTACCGCATTGTGGCTTACGTGTACTAACCATAAATGCCCCCATATGCCTCTGTAACAGTGTGCCCATCATATGTGCCGCACTGTGGCTTATGTGTACTAACCATAAATGCCCCCATATGCCTCTGTAACAGTGTGCCCATCATATGTGCCGCACTGTGGCTTATGTGTACTAACCATAAATGCCCCCATATGCCTCTGTAACAGTGTGCCCATCATATGTACCGCACTGTGGCTTACGTGTACTAACCACAAATGCCCCCATATGCCTCTGTAACAGTGTGCCCATCATGTGTGCCGTACTGTGGCTTACATATGCCTGCACAAATGCAAGCAAAACCTACCCCATAATCGTGTACTAACCACAAATGCCCCCATAGGAGTGTATCTTCCGCTAATACCCCCATAAAAGAATCAGCAAAGTGTTCATTTAATTTTTTTTGTAATTTTAGGGTAAATTTTGGATTTTGGTAGCCGCTGTGCAAAATGTTTTTTCTAATCTTCGACTTGACTTCTTTTCAGCTGATTTCGCAAAAATGATGTTGACTCTAACAATTCAACAAACCGGGCCGCGCTGCCAATGTCCGGGGCCTCGCCGTGACCTGCAGTAAACCGGGGCGGTTAATTTTTCATCTGCTCGCTGCAAGCGTCCATCCCAGTGCCGCCATCATTAATAATTACAAGAAGTAACTAAGTGTTATAGCTCAGGCGCTCTAGGGTCAGTTTTAGGGAGTCCAAACCGGGCAATTACCCAGGGCCTTGTTTACTAGGAAGCTTCCAGGGCAGTGTATAGCAGGGGTGTCAAACTCATTTTCATAGAGGCCACCTCAGCCTTATGGTTGCCCTCCTGGGCCATTGAAGGGCCTAGGAGGGTGGCTATGGGGTCTGAGTTGGGCAGTCAGAGTTATGCCACTATCTGTCAGTTGCTTAACAGAATGATGTGGAGTTGCGCGGCAAAGCTCAGAATCCAAAATGGTTCCCACTCCCTGTGCTAGTGCCTTCGCCTCAGCCAAGCACTGACTGCATCGTCTAAGGAAAGTAAAGAGCTGGACCTTCTGCAACCGGAATTGCTGCTGGAAGGGCCAAGTACTGTAAATTAAGCAATTTTTAAAATGCATGTTATTAAAATATATGTATGCTTTACCTAATACAGGCATTTTTGGACCTTCAACTTGCTCTCTTGTCTCCATGGTTACCGACCACCACTGTGTGCTGTGAACTGTTCACATAGCAGTATGAGGAACGTGCACTTACAGGCATAGATGTCATCGGAGCCCCACCTCCCTGAACTGCCCATTTTTCTAAGCAAAGAGTAGCAGGGTGAGGGTCAAAACGTCAGGTAATGCTGTAGCTGTATTGATTATTGTTGGCCATAACTGAGAGTACACAGTGGTTGTCGGTAACCAAGGAGACAAGACAGCAAGTTGAAGGTGCAAAAAAGGCCTGTATAAGGTAAAGCATACATATTTTTTAATAACATGCATTTTGAAGATTGCTTACCTGAAGCTTTTTGTTTGTAAAGTAGCCTAATGTTTTCTTCTACATCCCTTTTAGCAACAGAAAATCGATTTAAACGTGTACATAAACACTAAGACAAAAATTTCGGGATATTTGGCTTTTGGCTGAAATTTCAGGATGAACATAAAATTTCTTGACATTTTTTTTGAAATGAACTAAATGAGGCCATGCTTTTTGAATGTACTTGTCCAACTGTTTAATGTCTCAGTACTTTTTGCACAACTTGCTGATCTCTAACAAGGAGCTTAAAGGGGTTTTGCCACGATCTCATTTCATACCTCCTGCATCCAGCTTTGTGTGCTCAGAAGGGGGCGTGTGTGATTTGTTTGAATTGCCTATCATGTGACCCAGCAGGATGACATCACCAGGCCTTTCCTCTCTAGTGAAAGAAAGGTCTGTTTATGTGTAGAACTGTAAGTAGCTACATTGTAGCTCAGAGGTAAAACTTTTGCCTCCAGGCACAAGGGTCCTCGGTTCAAATCCCTGCAGGAACCAAACCTGTCAATTTTTATTTCTTTTTATCAATGCACAGACCTGATTGAGGTTTCTTTTTTTTATTTATTTGCACTGTTTGACTAATTACTAAGGAGAACAGAGGAGCATGTCTGACCAGGACTTTGGAGCTCTCAGCCCTGGTCGTATCCCCTGGAGACCAGCTATAAACAATGGATCACTAAAGGAGCAGCTAAAAGAAGAACGGTGCAGAATTTTTAATAATTATGAACGGTGAAAATGTTTATTATTTAATTTAGAAACTTCCCACGTAAATTTTACTTCATGGCAAAACCCCTTTAATGGCAAAATTCCCAACAGGTGTTTGATCCCTGAATCGCCCAATACATTTAGGGGATCAATTTAAATTGGGATTCAGTCCTCCTCATCCTGCTGTTCACATTTTGACATCATGAGACCAAGAAAACACCTTACAATTGATCAACAGTACTTCGAGGCTTCAAGCAGGATGCTCTCAGACGGAAGTGGCCACTGAGCTTAGAGTATCATCAGCAGGTTGTGTCAGAGATGCAGAGACTGGAAGAGTCACAGAAAGGCAAAGAAGTGGACGTACTTCGGCTGCATCACACACTGATGACCGCTTCATTGTAACTAATGCCCTGCGGAATCGGATGATGATTGCTGCACAACTCCAGGGAGGTTAAAGGGAAGAGAGAGGCACCAAATGGCTTGTCTGACCATTCGTAACCATTTACATCAGCATGGTCTGCGTGGTCGGTGACCGGCAAGCGTACTTGACCTGGCTGATGCATAGTGCTCTCCTTGATGTCTCCAGCATCTTTGGTGGCCATAATTTCTGCTCTGAGTGAATAGAACTTCATCACTGAACAGCAGTGAGGAGCACTGGTTCCTCATCCAGCATTGATGCTCCCTGGTCCATGCAAGACGATGATGCCTGTGCCTATGATCAGGTCATGTATCACACAGACCATGCTATTGTAAACAGTTAGGCATGGTCTGACGTTAAACTTGGTGCCTCTCACCTCCATTAAACTTGCCTGGAGTTGTGCGGCATTCATCATCATCCGGTTCTGCAGGGCATTGGTTAACAATGAAGCGGTCATCAGTGTGTGATGGAGCCAAAGGACATCCACTTCTTTGCCTTTCTGTGACTCTTCCAGTCTCTCTGTATCTCTGTCGCAACCTGCTGATGACATTCTAAGCTCAGTGGCCACTTCCGTCTGAGAGCTTTTTTGTGAGCAGTGTATGTGTAATGCTGCCCATTACATTTTACTTAATGGGTGCATTGACGATTTAGGGCCACATGTATGAAAACTGTGGCGGTCTAAAACTCACTTTGTTGCCAATAGCAACCAATCAGAGCGCCCCTCTCCTTGTCCCAGAGCACTAGACGAAATGAACGGGGGCTGGTTGCTATGGGCAACAAAGTGAATTTAAGACATAGACAGTTTTCATACATGTGGCCCTTAGTGTCTGGCACGATAGCTCTTTGTGGCCCAGGAATCCATAGGTTGGATTTTACAAGTCTGGACCTGCAGTTTCTGTAGATAAGCGGTGCCAGGGGTCTCTGTTTGCCGCTTATTTCCTCCCATAGTGTTGGAATAGATAGCTGAGCTGGGCGTATATGCCGAGGGGGATGCTGGGGCTGTTGTGCCCACGGCTATCCTATGTCTATGGTAACCTTTATGGCATTTTATTACTCCACACTGTATTAATATCGTGTCATAACCAATAAAATGATGCTTTATCTTTATTGCCCAATAGGCCGTGAAAAACAGAATGTGATGTGCAATGTGTAACTACTTTATCTGCCGCTGCGTGTATATCAATTCCCAGAAATAACACGCATAGTAATTAGATGTATTAATTAACCCCGTGCATACCGAAGCAGGGGAAAGGTCAGACCTTAAAGACAGAGCGTGGGCAGATTAAGAGGGTATTAAGAGGCGGCCGAGCAGGGCCTGAAAACACTTCATAGGATGGATCGGTGCGGGCAAGAAATTGGGATGGGGGAACTTCTGTACATACCCATGAAATGGGGGGGGGGGGCTATACTTACAATTAAACAATAGATGAGAGCAGGGGTGTAACTAGAATTCATAGGACCCCTAATACCAACCGGAACAGCAGCGCGAGTAGCAATAATTAGAGCACGGGTGTCAAACTGCAGCCCTCCAACTGTTGGGAAACTACAACACCCATCATGCCCACTGTTATAGATTATATAAATGCATGATGGGAGTTGTAGTTTCCCAACTGCTGGAGGGCCGCAGTTTGACACCCGTGAATTAGAGGGATAAATAATACCGCCATATATCAGAGACCCTAACAAGAAGTGAACCTAGCCTAAGGGTGCTTTCACGCAGCGCAGTTTTGGTGCAGTTTTAACTGCGCTCCAATTAAACTGCCTTTATTACCAGCAAGCTTCTTTCACTTACCTAAACTTTTTGGAAAGGGAGTAATCAATTAGCGTGTCTGTAATCCACAAGACCTCAAACACAGTAATCGATTATTTACTTGAAACACCTTTCTGAACAATTTAGACGACTGAAAGAAGCTTGCTGGTAATAAAGGCAGTTTAATTGGAGCGCAGTTAAAACTGCACCAAATCCGCGCCGTGTGAAAGCACCCTAGAGGGTTAGCTGCTTGCTTACAACGCAGGAGTTAATTGTGCCTGCCTCAGATGATCATTCATTTACTTGCTATAGAGACAACACAGTGTGTACAGATGAGCCAGCAGAATTGTGAATGTGGCTCTGAAGAAGAATAGAGGATGTAGAATGATTTCATATAGAGGTGGAAATTGATATTAAAAAAGATAATTCTATTTGTAAGTGGTGTTTGTGGAGGAATGGGTGTAGGGCTGGGCCAGAGCTTTCATTTTACGCTGTGGTTTCATAAGGTTTTGTGTGTTTTTGGTTTTGTGTTATGATTTATGATTTATTTTAGGTTTATTTATATATTTATTCTTTGTTATTTATTGTTGTGGTTTAATAATTGAAATAAAAGAATTGCCACTCGAAAACCACACTAGATAAGTAACGTAAAAGATTCAAGATCTGGACGTAAATCACACCACGTTGATCTGTTTAGAGTTTTTAGACCTTTTGGCTCTGTTAGGGGTGTAGTTGGTGGAAAAGGGGGTGGCTTTATACAGGTGCGGTGGTAAGGGGGTCGATTAGTACAGGGGGGGGCGGTGGATAAGGGGGATGACTCTAGTACAGGGGTGTGGTGCGGTGGATAAGGGGGATGACTCTAGTACAGGGGCGTGGTGCGGTGGATAAGGGGGATGACTCTAGTACAGGGGTGTGGTGCGGTGGGTAAGGGGGATGACTCTAGTACAGGGGTGTGGTGCGGTGGATAAGGGGGATGACTCTAGTACATGGGTGTGGTGCGGTGGATAAGGGGCATGGCTCTAATACAGGGGTGTGGTGCGGTGGGTAAGGGGGTTGGGGGGGGGGGAACTAGTAACAGGGGCGTGGTGCGGTGGATAAGGGGGGTGACTCTAGTACAGGGGCTTTGGTGCGGTGGTTTGGATGGCTTAGTATAGGGGTGTAGTTTGATAAGGGGGTGACTCTAAGTACGGGATGTGTTACAGTGGGTAAGGGTTTATGCTATAGTACAGGGGTTTTGTGGTGCATTATAAGGGGGATGTCTATACCGGGGGTGTGCGGTGATAAGTTTAAGGGCTCTAGTATATGGGGTAGTTTGGTGGTTTAGGGGGGATGACTCTAGTACAAGGGTGCGGTGGATAAGAGGGATGACTCTAGTACAGGGGCGTGGTGCGGTGGATAAGGGGGATGACTCTAGTACAAGGGTAGGGTGGATAAGGAGCGTGGATCTAGTATAGAGGTGTAGTTTTGTGGATAAGGAGGATGACTAGTACAGGGGTGTGGTGGATAAGGGGCATGGCTCTAGTACAGGGGTGTGGTGGATAAGGGGCATGGCTCTAGTACAGGGGTGTGGTGGATAAGATGCATGGCTCTAGTACACGGGGTGTGGTGGAATAAGGGGGGCAGGGCTCTAGTACAGGGGTGCAGTGGATAAGGGGCCATGGCTTAAAAACAGGGGAGTGGTGGTATAACGGGCATGGCTCTAATACAGGGTGTGGGGATAAGGGGCATGGCTCTAATACAGGGGTGTCGTGGATAAGGGGGTGACTCTAGTACAGGGGTTTGTGGTGGATTAATGGGGTACTCTGAAACCAGGGGTTGTTTGTGGATAAGGGGTGACTCTGTACAGGGGTGTGGTGGATTATGGGCATGGCTCTTTTACAGGTGTGCTGTGGATAAGGGGCATGGCTCTAATACAGGGGTGCAGTGGATAAGGGGTGGTGACTCTAGTACAGGGGTGTGGTGGATAAGGGCATGGTCTACTATACCAGGGTGCAGGGGATAGAGGGCATGGCTCTAATACAGGGGTGTGGTGGATAAGGTGGATGACTAGTAAGGTATGGGAGGTTGGATAAGGGGCATGGCTCTAGTACAGGGGTGTGCTTGGTGAATAAGGGGCATGACTCTAGTAAAGGGTGTAGTGCAGTGGATAAAGAGCACGGCTTTAGTACAGGGATGTGGCACAGTGGAAAAGATGCATGGCTCTGGTACAGGGATGTGGCGCAGTGGAAAAGATGCATGACTCTAGTACAGGGGTGTGGTGCGGTGGGTAAGGGGGATGACTAGTACAGGGGCGTGGTGCGGTGGATAAGGGGGATGACTCTAGTACAGGGGCGTGGTGCGGTGGATAAATGGTATGGCTCTAGTATAGGGGTGTAGTTTGGATAAGGGGGCTGACTCTAGTACAGGGATGTGTTACAGTGGGTAAGGGTTATGGCTATAGTACATGGGTGTGGTGCAATGGATAAGGGGGATGAGTCTAGTACCGGGGTGTGGTGCGGTGGATAAGGTTTATGGCTCTAGTATATGGGGTAGTTTGGTGGATAGGGGGGATGACTCTAGTACAAGGGTGCGGTGGATAAGGGGCATGGCTCTAGTACAGAGGTGTGGTGCGGTGGATAAGAGGGATGACTCTAGTACAAGGGTAGGGTGGATAAGGAGCGTGGATCTAGTATAGAGGTGTAGTTTTGTGGATAAGGAGGATGACTAGTACAGGGGTGTGGTGGATAAGGGGCATGGCTCTAGTACAGGGGTGTGGTGGATAAGGGGCATGGCTCTAATACAGGGGTGTGGTGGATAAGGGGCATGGCTCTAATACAGGGGTGTGGTGGATAAGGGGCATGGCTCTAGTACAGGGGTGCAGTGGATAAGAGGCATGGCTCTAATACAGGGGTGTGGTGGATAAGGGGTATGGCTCTAAAACAGGGGTGTGGTGGATAAGGGGCATGGCTCTAATACAGGGGTGTGGTGGATAAGGGGCATGGCTCTAATACAGGGGTGTGGTGGATAAGGGGGGTGACTCTAGTACAGGGGTGTGGTGGATAAGGGGGGTGACTCTAGTACAGGGGTGTGGTGGATAAGGGGCATGGCTCTAGTACAGGGGTGCAGTGGATAAGGGGCATGGCTCTAATACAGGGGTGTGGTGGATAAGGGGCATGGCTCTAATACAGGGGTGTGGTGGATAAGGGGCATGGCTCTAATACAGGGGTGTGGTGGATAGGGGGGTGCCTCTATTACAGGGGTGTGGTGGATAAGGGGCATGGCTCTAATACAGGGGTGTGGTGGATATGGGGGGTGACTCTAGTACAGGGGTGTGGTGAATAAGGGGCATGGCTCTAATACAGGGGTGTGGTGGATAAGGGGCATGGCTCTAATACAGGGGTGTGGTGGATAAGGGGCATGGCTCTAATACAGGGGTGCAGTGGATAAGGGGGTGACTCTAGTACAGGGGTGTGGTGGATAAGGGGCATGGCTCTAGTACAGGGGTGCAGTGGATAAGGGGCATGGCTCTAATACAGGGGTGTGGTGGATAAGGTGGATGACTAGTACAGGTATGTGGGGCGTTGGATAAGGGGCATGGCTGTAGTACAGGGGTGTGCTTGGTGAATAAGGGGCATGACTCCAGTAAAGGGTGTAGTGCAGTGGATAAAGAGCACGGCTTTAGTACAGGGATGTGGCGCAGTGGAAAAGATGCATGGCTCTGGTACAGGGATGTGGTGCAGTGGTAAAGGGTAGTGGTTTTGACACAGGGTTTGATGCAGTGCAAAAGGGGTTTGGCTTAATATTTATTTCCTAGTGGCAAAAATGTGCCAAATTTTAGGCACAATTGTTCGCTTAAACGCAGACAATTAATAAATGGAGTAAAGTTAAACAGGAGCGTCTGAACATGCGCCGGATTTATTGTACATCGATAAATCTGCCACATTTTTAGACCGTAATAATAGATCTGCTCCATTGTATTTACAAAGTGATTTGACTTTTTATGTTGGTTGAATCTATATGTAGACTGTAAAATGGTGTTCAGAGATGGGTAGAAACATTATGATAGATATTCTTCATCAACAGGGTCGTACAAAAGTAGAAAAACAAGGCTGCCTTCTTCCAGAAACAGCGCCACTCATATTAATGGGTGATACCTGGTATTGCATTTCACCTGCATTTAATTAATGTAATACCAAATGTGGCCTGTAGAAAAGAGTTTGTCCAACCTCTTACCACCCTATTTAAAGGGGTCTGGCTCCTTAAACCTCCTAGTATTTTCAACACCCCTCTCCTCCTCCAGAGTTAAACATATGTACAAATCAAATGGCTGCAGATTAGTATGTGTTTAACACATGTAGTGTGGCATGCTGGTACTTATAGTTCCACAGCAATTATGTACAGGCTGCTGTAGAACTCCAAATGTCGGCATGCCACACTACACATGTTAAACACAGGGGTACAGAGGAGCAAATTAAACTAAACAGTAAAAGGGGAGTTAACTCACTATTGAAAACTAAAAAACAATATTTTGGCTGTAGTTACATTTAAAAAATACCTGTTCCTACTAACACACAAATTTAACTTAAGAAGCCTACAGAACCGATCTTGTCCATACCCAGGGACAGCCTATATACAGGTGTGAAGGTATAGCGGGTACAAAGGTAACTGACTCATCTGGGCCCTGGTGCCCAAAAATGCTCAAGAGCCCCTCTACCACATAAGAAGACAAGACACCAGTGTTATAAAATGATATATGGTAGATGAGGCCCCTGTGACAGATTTTGCATTAACACCCAGCCCTTGAGGTGAACATGCACAAAATATTATCATTACGCCATGGATGGGCCAATCACGTTTTATGATGAGGTCCCTTTAAATCAAATGAATTCGTCATCATTTGTCTTTTAGATCAGGTGAAATGAGGCTTAATATAGATTCTGGAGGACATTGCACAAACGCGCTCTCCCCCCATCTCCCTGATAAGAGCGCAGGGCCGTACCTGTCACAAGCTCCAGCTCAGCACTTTACCAAATATAGAGGATTCGTGTTTACACAAGTCCATGCAAGAGTTTCATCATAGCCCCTCCCCACCATCTGAAAAGTGGGGACAGACAGACAGACAGATAGATAGATAGATACGTGGAGATAAGAGACAGATAGATATGAGATAGATAGATAGATAGATAGATAGATAGATAGATATGAGATAGATAGATAGATAGATATGGGATAGATAGATAGATAGATATGGGATAGATAGATAGATAGATAGATAGATATGGGATAGATAGATATGGGATAGATAGAGAGATAGATAGATAGATCATACATGCCAACTCTCCAGTTTTTGGCGGGGGGGTCCCGCTATTTGGGGTCCCCCCCCCACCCTCCCGGCAGAGTTGGCATTCCTCCCGCCGCCAGCAGGCAGCGGGGGGACCGCGGCGAAAGAGTAGCGCTGGTGCGCGACTCTTGGCCGCCGGGCCGCTCCTACAGGCGGGTGAAGCGGCCGCTGCGCCCGCTTCACCCGCTCGGAGTCTCACTGTGCAGGGAGGAGGCAGGAGGGATCGTTGCCCTCCTACTCCTCCTGTATGTACGGCGCCGGTGTGCGCCGTACATACAGGTCAGCGGCGCAGGGGGAGTGACGCGCCTCTGCACTCACTTCCCCTGCGTCGCTGAGAAGATCGGCCGGAGCTGCATGAGCCTGGTGAGGTTAGTGGATTTTATTATTTTATTTTTATTAGCTAAATGGGGGGCTCTACCTGGCAACAATGGGGGCACTACCTGGCTTACAGAAGGGGGCTCTACCTGGCTTACAGAGGGGGGCACCTACCTGGCTTACAGAGGGGGCTCTACCGGGCTTACAGAGGGGGGCTCTACCTGGCTTACAGAGGGGGCATCTACCTGGCTATCAAATGGGGCAACTACCTGGCTTCTAAAGGGGGCAACTACCTGGCTACTAGAGGGGACAACTACCTGGCTACTAATGGGGGCAACTACCTGACTACTAAAGGGGGCAACTACCTGGCTACTAAAGGGGGCAACTACCTGGCTACAAAGGGGGCAACTACCTGGCTAACAAAGGGCATCTACTGGCTACAAATAGGAGGGCATCTACCTGCCTGTAAGGGGCACTACCTGGTTATGGGGGGCTACTACCTGGCTATAAGGGCATCTACCTGGCTTTCTTCCTAAGCCATTATGTGTTAGGCGGAGTGGGGGGGCTTTTTGAAGGAGGGGGACAATTAAAAGATTGGCGTTCCTGCAAATTATTTTGCTAGACCCCGCCCTCTTCGATCTCCCGCTTTTCTTTTCAAAGTTGGCAAAATATGAGATAGAAATTTGGGAATTGATAGAAGATATGGGGGAAAATAGATAGTATGGGATAATGATATGAGTAGATTTGAATGGGATGAAAAATATGGGATAGATGTTGGGATAGATAGAAGATATGAGATAGTAGACAATATGGGATAGATAATAATAGAAGTACGGGATAGATAGATAGATTTTTGTAGATATGGGATAGATAGGGTAATGGGGTAGATGAGATGGGGGTGAAGAAGATAGATATGGGAAGATAATAGATATGGGATAGATGATAAATAGATAGATGATAGATAGATATGGGATAGATAGATAGAAAAATATGGGGATAGTAAAGATAGATTGGGGTAGATGATAGATATGGGATAGATAAAGATATGGGATAGAAGATAGATAGATTGGGAAGTAGATAGATAGATATGGGATAGATAGATAGATAGGGGGAAAATAGATATGGGATAGATAGATATGGGACAGATATGGGATAGATAGATATGGGACAGATAGATAGATATGGGATGGATAGATAGATATGGGATAATAGATAGATTTGGGATAGATAGATAGTATGGGATGATAGATATGGGAATAGATAAAAGTTAGTAGGGATGGGAGGGGCTTTTGAAGGGGCATGGCACATTAAAAGATCAGCATATGTAGCATAGATAGATATTTGCGGACTTAGATATGATTGATAGATAGATATGGATAGATATGAGATAGATAGATAGAATGGGATAGTATAGATAGATAGGATAGAATAGATAGATGATAGATAGATCAGATATGGGATAGATAGATAGATAGATAGATTTAAATAGAATAGATAGGGGATAGATAGATAAATATGATAGGGATAGATAGATAGAATGGGATAGATAGATATGGGATAGATTAGATATGATATTAGATAGATAAGATAGATAGATAGATTGTATGGGATAGATAGTAGATATGGGATAGATAGATAGTATGGGATAGATAGTAGATAATGGTGATAGATAGTATGGATAGATAGATAGATAGATAGATAGATCTGGGATAGATAGATAGATCTGGGATAGATAGATAGATCTGGGATAGATAGATAGATCTGGGATAGATAGATATGGGATAGATATGGGATGGATAGATAGATAGATAGACAGATATGGGATAGATATTAGATAGATAGATAGAATTTCTAAAGTAAGAAATGCCAGATTAGGAAGATAGGTAGATAAATATGAATAGGTAATTATAGATAATAATAGATATAGATGAATAATAATATGAGTAACATTAGATAGATAAATGTTGATAGATAAATAGAAAGAAGTGTATGGAAGATAGATAGCTATGAGTAGTTGAATAGACTAGATAGCTATGAGGTAGATAGCTATGAAAAGATAGATATGAATAGATGGATAAATAGATAATAACTATGAGATCGATGCATGTAAAAGGAAGGTAGGAAGTTAGATAGCTAGAATTATAATAATAGATTAAATAGGTAATACATATTAAGTAGATTGATAGATATGAGTTATATTATATTTATATGTGATAGATAGATTTGAGAGATAGATAGATAGATAGATATGAGGTAGATAGATAGATATGAGATAGATAGATAGATAGATAGGTATGAGATAGATTGATAGATATGAGATAGATAGATAAATAGATAGATAGATATGAGGTAGATAGATAGATATGAGATAGATAGATAGATATGAGGTAGATTATCCGAATCATCAAATGCCAGATGTCAGGAATATTGATGCGCATTCTCTGGTATCAGGCAGACGTGCAGACAGTGTGTGATATTGGTGTCTATAGATTTGGCGTCTGTAGTCATTCCCAGTGACCAGCTTTAATGAGATATACTGTATATGTCAGAGTATATAGTCATTCTGCAGCGCTTCATCCATATATGTTACCGGCTTCATTCACCAAACATGTGCAGCGCTTTCAGTCTACACTGGGTCAAAATGTCCCCCATATTTAGTCAAATTAATTTTTGTCTACATGGATTTAATGTCGTTTTTTTTTCTGTCTTTGTGCGGTGCAGGTTCATGCGGGCAGGTGTCTGACACTGCATGCACCCATTGCTATACAGTTATACACCTTATGTCCTTTGGCACACAGCTACTGCCCGAGTTGTGCCACTGATCTCTGGGTATGTGACGGAGTAAGCTGCTCATACTATATAAATGGGTTTCAGATAATTTTAGGGTGATCGTCCTGAATAATCCGGTCCTTTTAAATAAAATATCATTGCCTTGAATAGGATTGAGCCCCCAGTGGCCATACATACAGAAAGGGACGACAGGCTGAGGTCCCTAATTTTAACAACCATTGCAACCAAACAAGAACCAATTGGTGTTTTATGTGCATTTTAGTTCCCACCTCTTCAAACTGGACCTATCTCGAAAAAGGGGCTCCCAAAAGAATCACCTCAGAATGGTGAGCTGGATGCATTCTGCACAGCGCTCCCTTGTACTGGGAACTCCCCTAAAAGGAATGGAGAAAAAAGCGCCCCTCTGTACTGGGGGCTCCCCTAAAAGAGAATGGGGGAAAAAAAGCGCTCCCCTGTACCCGGGAACCCCAAAAACAGAAAGAGAAACAGCTCCCCTGTTGGGAACTATAGGGGAAAGGGAAACACAGCGCCCCCCCTGTACTCCGAAAATCCCCCTAGAACAAATGGGAACACAACGTTCCACTAGGACTTATAAACGAAAGAGAAACCCCCCCCTGGACCTATCTCGAAAAAGGGGCTCCCAAAAGTATCACCTCAGAATGGTGAGCTGGATGCATTCTGCACAGCGCTCCCCTGTACTGGGAACTCCCATAAAAGAGAATGGAGAGAACACAGCGCTCCCCTGTACTGGGAACTCCCATAGAACAGAATGGAGAACACCACGTTCTCCTGTACTAGGAACTCTCAGAGAACAGAATAGAGAACACCGTGCCCCCTGTACTGGGAACTCCCAGAACAGAGAATGGAGAACACACCGCTCCCCGGTACTGGGAACTCCCATAGAACAGAATTGAGAAAACAGCGCTCCCCTGTACTGGGAATTCCCATAGAACAGAATGGAGATTCAGGGCAAGCGTGACTGGCTCTCCATTCCGAGCCGAAACTTTTAGGAGCCCGTTCCCAAGATTAGTGCGAGTCCCAGAGGAGAGAATGGCCCCTATCAGATTTTGATGTCATATCCTATCGATATATGCCATCAAAATCTATGGTGGGAACACCCCTCTAAATGTCGTCATTTTGGGGGGTAATGCATAAGACCCTAGTCCTGAAAAGGAGATAACATCACATTTTGTACCCCCCCAAACATTAATCCAATGCGCCATAAGGTAGCTCACCTGCTTTCCAGACCGTGAATCCTAAACCTGGTCCTTAATTTAAAAAACCTGGGGCCCGGCTGTCACTGCTGCCCGTGGGGACCTGTCATGTTCTCCTGCCACATCCAGTTTCTAAACTAAGAACAGTACAAACTTCAAAAAAGAATAAATAGTTAGTTACTTGGAATGGAGTTTGGTCAGTGGTCGGAGATCCATATTCTGCCGCGCGCAGGACTTTGTCCACAAACTGGAATTTGTCATTTCATTAGGACACTAGGGAAAGTGTGGCGGCTTTAAGAAACAGCTGAGGCGCTCCAGTCACTTTTTTTTGTGACTTTTGATCTTTATAGTGAGGATGGAGACCAACGCCTGAACGTGGGGTCAAAGCTTGAGGAGTGTAGGAATAGACGCGCTAGATACAGGAGCAGCAGAGCTGGCTTTGTCATCTCACATAAGGCAGTGTGATAGGATGATGGGGTTTTATATAGGACTGCCTGTAAGGGAAATGTTATTTTATAGCTGGTTTTTTTGTTAGCGCTGACTAATATAAGGGAGACCCAAGCAATGTCGGACAGGGGTGCCTGGTTCCCACAGTGCAGTTGATTCTTTGGGCCACCAGTGGAGTTGATTCTTGGGGCCCACCAGTGGAATTGATTCTTGGGCCACCTTGGAATTGATTCTTGGGGCCCAACCAGTGGAATTCATTCTTGGGGCCCACCAGTGGAATTGATTCTTGGGGCCACCAGTGGGGGTGATTGTTTGGGCCACCAGTGGATTTGATTCTTGGGGCCCACCAGTGGAATTGATTCTTGGGGCCCACCAGTGGAATTGATTCTTGGGGCCCACCAGTGGAATTGATTCTTGGGGCCAAGTGGGGTTGTTTTTTGGGGGCCACCAGTGGAGTTGATTTTTGGGGCCACCAGTGGAATTGATTCTTGGGGCCCCATCAGTGGAGTTGAGTCTTGGGGCCCACCAGTGGAGTTGATTCTTGGGGCCCCACCAGCAGAGTTGATTCTTGGGGCCACCAGTGGAGTTGATTCTTGGGTCCCACCAGCGGAGCTGATTCTTGGGTCCCACCAGTGGAGTTGATTCTTGTGGCCCCCCCAGTGGAGTTGATTCTTGGGCCACCAGTGGGGTTGGTTCTTGGATCCCACCAGTGGAGTTGATGCTTGGGTCCCACCAGAGGAGTTGGTTCTTGGGTTGCACCAGAGGAGTTGGTTCTTGGGTCCCACCAGAGGAGTTGGTTTTTTGGGTCCCACCCGTGGAGTTGGTTCTTTTTGGGTCCCACCATGGAGTGGGTTTTTTGGGTCCCACCAGTGGAGTTGGTTCTTGGGGCCCACCAGTGGAGTTGGTTCTTGGGGCCCACCAGTGGAGTTGATCCTTGGGGCCCACTAGTGGAGTTGATCCTTGGGGCCCACCAGTGAAGTTGATCCTTGGGGCCCACTAGTGGAGTTGATCCTTGGGGCCCACTAGTGGAGTTGATCCTTGGGGCCCACCAGTGGAGTAGGTTCTTGGGGCCCACCAGTGGAGTTGATTCTAAGGGCTGATACCCACATGGCCTGAAACGCGATAGAATTTGTATTCCTTTATTTAGGTTTTATCCTATGCTGCCTCAAATAAAGCTGCTCTTATTTTAATGAATACGCTGGACATCCTGCATTTCGTTTTCCTACTTCTACTGCTGTCCCAGTGGTCCGTGCGATTCAACACATTTTTATCTGAGAAAGCGCCTGATGGTGCGAAACGCGTAATAAAGTGTGTGTTTTATATATGGAAAGGGGAACTCACTTTTCATTTTTAATGGAATAAAAAACCTTTATTTAAGACCATATCCTCACTAATCCCCAAGGGGGTTTTTTTTTCCCTTTTGGAATTCAGCGCCGGGTCCATTTTTCGTCCCCATCCTTGTGTTCATTCCGCTGCCTGCTTGCGGCTCCCCGAGGAGTGACCTGGCGGCTGCTATTCCGAGGCTCGGATAGAGCCACCCATGCCCGTACGAGTGTTGTGCCTCTATAATAATACGCACAACAGCTCTAGGTGAGCACCTTTTCTATTTGTTGTTTTAATTGCTTTACTTCCGACGTCTTTTCACCATAGAGCGCCACCTCTGTGTTTTTCTTTCTGTTTTCCCACATTGTATGGATGTGTTGGGTCCGCCAAAAAAATGTCGCAGCCCAAATTCGACATATTGCCCATAGTGTAATATATTAGCATACAAGAGTATACAGAAGTTTGCTTATAAATTGTGTAGAAAAAAAAGTAAACAATAGTTATCCCTTAATCGGATCAAAAAAATAAAGCAAAAACTATAAAAAAAAAGTGTGGGGAAAACAATAATGCAATAAAAATAAATATTTAATTAGAAAATTATTTTGAATATATTACATACACAAAAAAAACTACACGTATTAGGTAGCCACACGACTGTAATAACCTGTAGAATGAATCTAACAGGTTGTTTAGAGCGGAATATAAATGGTGTAAAGAATATAATTTTAAAAACAAATGTAGAAAAACACTTTTTGTATATTGATGCTGCAAAAAAAACAATTAAAGAAAATTACACAGTAATTTATCTGTAAACTCAAACTACGCCTCCAAAAAATATAACTGTGTGATTGAAAAAAATAGTTATGACAAAGCGAGGCAAAAACTAAAAAATGTTACTGTCATTAAGGGCTTTTCATGCTTGGTCATTAACCCCTTACCGCCGGAGCCAGTTTTGGCCTCTCTGACAGAGCCCTATTTTTGAAATCTGTCATGTGTCACTTTATGTGAGAATAACTTTTTGACACTTTAACCATCCATGGATTCAGAGACTGTTTTTTCTTGTGCACATTGTGCTTTAAGATAGTAAAAAATTTTGGTCCAAAAAATGCTTGTTTATTGTGAAAATACAAAAGTATCTTTGAAAAAATTTGAAAAATGTTACCAATTTCAAAACTTCAAAAAATTTTCCCTGAAATGTAAGACGATAAAATATTCCACTCAAAATAGTTTATAACTAGATCTACCATATGTCTGCTGTAGTTTGGCATCATTTTTTTAAATGTTTTTTTTATTTTTTAACGACATTGGGGGGCTTAGAAATAAAGTAGTAATTTTAAAATTTTCAAAAAAATTTGCAAGACACATTTTTTAGGGACCAGCCCGTTCAAAAACGTGACTTTGTTTGACCTGTATGTTAGATACCCCCAAAAATACCTCATCTAAGAAATTTAAACCCCTTAAAGTATTCAAAACGCTTTTTAGGGAATTTTTATTAACCCATTAGGTGTTTCACAGGAATTAAAGCAAAGTGGAAGTGAAATTTCAAAATTTCACCTTTTTTGCAGATTTTCAATTTTTATACATTATTGACAAGAATACGGTAAATGTGATCAGGGAAATGCAAATTAATATTGATTCCCCAGATTCTGCCGTTTTCAGAGATATCCCATATGTGGCCCTAGTGCATTATTTGGCTCAACCACAAGCCCAGAATAGGAGGAGCACCTACCGGACTCTGGGGTCTCATTTTCATTACAATTTTATTTAGGCGCCATTTCAGGTTTGCGGACACCCTAAGGTTCCAAAACTTAATAAATACCCCTAAAAATACCCCATATTGGAAATTACACCCCTTACGGAATATATACAGGGGTGTAGTGAGTATATCGACCCACAGGTGTTTCAACAAATTTTTTAGCATTAGGCTGTGAAAATGAAATACATTTTTTTTTCCAATAATCTGCAATTTTACTAAAAATGTTTAATTTTTACAAGGCATCCTGGTAAAAAAAGGACCCAAAACTTTGTTACGCAATTTCTTCCAAGTTCGGCAATACCCTACATGTGGGTATAAACTGCTGTTTGGGGCGCATGGCAGGGCGTATAAGGGAGGGAGTGTTACTTGGCTTTTTGGAACGCAGATTTTGGTGGGGCCCATTTTCGCATTTACAAAGCCCCCAAAGTACCAGAAAAAGGTGAAACCTTCCAGAAGCCGCCCCATTTTGGATTCAGCACGCCTCATAGATCTCATCTAGGGGTGTTTTTTGTGCATTTTGGGTGCACAGGGTGTTCCAAATTTTATTTTTTTTTCCCATTGGGCTATAAAAAAGGGGGAAAACCATTGTTTTTTGGGGCTTCAATTTTACAGCGTTCGCCGTGCAGAAATAAATGATAGGATATCTTTTTCTATGGGGGTCGGGACAATTGCAATGATATAGAATTTTATATTTTTTTATTTTTATTACTTTTACACAATAGAAATAGGGCTATAAAAAATTGCGTTTTTATGTTGTCCTGTTCTGATAGCCTAACGTTTCAGTTTTCTGGTATACGGAGCTGATTATGGGCTTGTTTTTTGTGGGATGAGTTGACGTTTTTATTAGTACCAATATGGGGGCATATGCCGCTTTGATCACTTTTTATGAAGGTTTTTGTGAGGTAGTGTTTTTTAATTTTATTTTTTTACAGCGGTCACCGTGCCCGTATAGCTGACATGTAGTATTACTCAGCCAGGGCGATTAAAGATTACAGTAATACCCAATTTGTATATTTTTTTAAAATGTTTTACTGCTTTTACACAAAAAATGAGAACACGTTTTTGCATCACCATAGTCTGAGAGCCATAACTTTTTTATTTTTCTGTGTACGGAGCTGTATAGGGCTTGTTTTTTTGTGGGATAGTTGACGTTTTTTTGGTATCATTTTTGGGGGGACAAGACTTTTTGATCAGTTTTAAATCCGTTTTTTTGGAAGGCAGGGTGAAGAAAATACTACAATCCTAGTAATGTTTTTTATTTTTAACAGCGCTCACCGTGCAGTATCTATGACCAGTTAGCTTTTCCCCTCTGGGGCCGATACGTTAAGGCGATACCCTATTATATAGTTTTTTTTTATTTGGAAACACTTTTAAAAAAAAAAGTGTTTTTTATTGTGTTAAATAATATTTTTTGCATCGCTGCTTCTGAGCCATAACTTTTTTATTTTTCCGTATACAGGATTGTATGGACTTTTTTTTTTGTGGGATGAACTGACATTTTAATTGGTACAACTTTGGCGTTTATATGAGTTTTTGATCGGTTTTTATTCCCTTTTATGTGCTGCAGGTTGTACAAAATCGCAATTCTGTGACTGTTTTTTTTTTTTTTTACGGCGTTCACCGTACGTGTTAATTAACGTGAACAGATTTATAGGGGGGGTCGTTACGCACGCGGCGATACCAAATAGAGGTTACTTATTTATTTTTGATCTTTTTGGGGGTGATTGGAGTTTGTAAAGGGGAAAAGGGCAGTGTACATGTTTTAATTTTATTTTTTGTGTTCGTGTTTTACTTTTTTTACTTTTTCACATTTTTTTACATCTCCCCACTGGGGAAAAGCAATCCCACAGGTTGCCATGGCAACTAGTGACATCATGCCCACAATGCATTGTGGGCATGGTGACGTCACCAGACTACCGGAAAGCATTCAGAAAACATCCGGGGAGTCACGGTAGGAGACGGGCGAGCAGCATCTCTGCCGCTGCCTCGCCGTCGTAGGCAGAGGAGCCACTCCTCCTGCCTTGGCTTAAATTTTTGCGGCCATGACAGGCTGCGGTAATGATGCGTTTTTCACCCGCAGCCGGAGCTCACTCCGGCCGGGGGTGATGTGGCATGAAGCAGCGGTAATTTACCGCTGGTTCCATTCGCGATCCGCGCGGGCTCGCCCGGCAAGCCCCCGCGATCGCCAGGGGGGGTATGCATAGCCCAATGTGGGAAGGGGTTTTAAAGGGTTGTCTCGCTACAATGATTGGGTTTTAATTAAAAGATCTTTAAAAACAAGCAGCTTTGCAATATATGTCCATTACAAATGTCCTACTGATTTTGAGTTATCCCTGGTAGTAGGAGTGCATCAGCTCCTCAAATCACTATAGCCCCCGACCTGTTGATTTTTTCTCCCCTGGCTGTCGTGCTGGTGACTCATCACTTTCTCAAATACAAAGGGCAGAGCACAGAGCCCCTCCCGCAAAGTGTGAGGCCACTTGTGATGCTTCTGTAGGGGAGGGGAGGGCTCTGGCTTCTGGGGTCTGTGTAGTGGCTGCCTGGATTAACCCTGTGATGTGCCCTTCCTCCCTTCTGCCTCTACACAGATTGTGGGGAGCAGAGGTGAGGCTGAATCTGTGGTCAATATGATGTGACAGCAGTGAAGTGTGTTACTATAATCCAATGATGTGTCTGTGGAGCTTTGACTATACTAATAGAACGATCAGGGGGGCATGTGAAGGTTTCATATCCCCCCCTGCTTTTGCTGATTATGAAATATCGTGATTAAGTAAACACTTACAGCTCCCCGTGTCTGTTTGACGGGGTTTGTTTGTTTTGCTTGAGATTCCTTTTGGAAATTTGTAGCTACAGGGGGTATGGGAAAACACTTACATCCCCCCCTTCTCTTATTAGCTACAAGCTTCACAGCCTTCCACACCATAGATACCCCTCCCCCTGCTGTCTCCTACTCTGTGGAAGGAGCAGCAAGAGCTGGGCCACAGCAGCAGCACAGGGCACTGATCCAGCATGAGCACGATTAGGCAAGCCCCAACGGTTAACTCTGGCAAAAAACCCCTCACCCCCCCCCCCCCTTCTGTATAGAAGTTACTGCAGTCAAAGGGGGAGAGAGTCGTGCTGAGGGGGGGGAAAAGGGGAGGAGAAGAGGGGGACAAAAACCCCGAATTCAAAAGTCCCATGCTGGCCAGACACACTGAGGTAGGTGAAAGCCTGTAGTGAACAACTCCCTTTTTAAAGAATTGTCCCCTACACATTTCATAGGTGCATGAATGAAAACTCTGTCACTTTCCTGGTTCAGAATGACTGAATTTGCATACAGCCTTGGTGTTTAAAATCTGGTTTTTCATTGCTAATTTTTCAGATTAGCTCAGAAACTTCTCTGAAAAATACAAGCAGGGCTTTTTATCGATCCCTCAAACAAAAGCCCCAAATTAGAGCTTTTACTTTTAAAAAAATCAAGTTTTTATGTTCCAGCACAGAGGCTGTGCGATGACATCACTCATGCTATCACATAGAACAAACACAGGGGGGAGAGGGTGTACAAGGTCGGTTACTAGGGGAAACTGAAATAGCCAGGGGGGGTGATTTAATTTACTTGTATCTCCCCTTAAAAAAAACGATGAAAAAAGCAATATATTTTGGGAAAATGTCTTATTTTTGTGTTCCCTTCAATTGAAAGCTATTTTTTTGTAGCAAACAAACCCCCTTTAAAGGGTTTGTTCACACGGGTTAAAATTTTGGGACCTATTTCACCCCGTATTTGGGGGCCCTTTGCGCTAAATTCGGGTTTGAAAATATTCCAACGGTAACCAAAAGGTTTCCCTAGAGAAATATGGTTACGTCTCCTCTCCCCCCTGCACAAAAACGCCGAGGGGGGAAAAGTGGCATGTCAAATTTACTTTTGCGGTTTTTTTAAAATAAGGGGCCCCCCTCCCCCCCCCCAAAGGGTTTAAAATTGCCCCAATTTTTGAACCCTGCCTTAAAAGGTTAAAAAAATAAAATGGGGCCCAGGGAAGGTTTGGGCATTGGGCTGTTTTTTGTTTTTTTTTCCCCATTCAAAATCATAAGAAAACTTGGGGCAACAGGTCGAAAGGAGGAAACAACGCCGGGGCCCCCCGGGCCCCCTCACTGATTAAAAGATCTTTTTTGAGGGGAAAAAAACGGGAATAATCTGCCAATATAGTGCGATACTGTATCTGAGGGCCCTGACTCCCCTGATCATGGTTGGGTGCAACATCAAACAACTAAGCAATAAAATATTAGCTGGAAAAGAAGGGCAGTTTTCCACCAAATCACTGGACATACCCTTTGGTTCTTTTTTTGCATACAAAGCCCCCCGGGGAAAAAAAATTACTCTTTCCAAAAAATCTGCCACATTGGGGAAAAATTTGCAATTTTAGTTTTGTTGGTTGTGGGTGTGGGGGGGCAGAGGATGCGCGTTGCAGTTGCCCCCATGGTGCCTTTGGACCTGGGGGCACCCCGTTTCGTCCAAAAAAGGGGGGGGTCTAAAGGGGTCTGTTTTGGGGGGAAATTTTAGAAAAACCCGAAAACGCAAAAATACCCTTTTCCATGTTTTTGAAAAAATTTTTTTGGGGATTTTTTATTTTTTCTAATTGGGAAAAAAATTAAGGGAAAATTTTTTTAACCCCTTATTTTGGTGTTTTTCTGAAAAACCCCCCCTTTTTTCAAAGTTGCTTTTAAAAAGGGTTTTTTCCCAAAAATACCAAACCCCTTCTTTAAGGAAAAATTTCCTGGCTTTTTTTATTTTTTTATGGAAAAAATTTAGCAAAAAAACCCAAAGGGGGCAACTTTGCTTTTTTTTTGGCCCAATAATTATTCAGTGGTTTCCCACCTATTCCTAGATATCCCCCTCTGTATTTGGGGGGCATTGCTCCTCAGGGGGCCCATAGTACAGCCCGTTGAATCCCCTCCCGATAACAGGCCGCCTGGTTTTTAAAAGGGAAAACCTGGGTTCTCGCCCGCCCAGTGGGAAAACCAAATAAACCCCCCCCTAATTAAAATGAAACCCCAAAAAAACAGGTTTTTAGGTTAAATGAATCAATTTTATTTAGAACCCCCCCAATTAATGGCATGATGGATTTGCCAAGGGGAAAACCCCCAAAACATAGGGGCCCCCTTTAAAAATTTTTTCACATAACCCCCCTTTAACACTAATTTTTCCAATCACCCCTCTCAAAAAATTTCCCGTTTCCTACTGACCACGCCAGGAAAAAAATTTCGATTGTGATAGAGGGGAAGGGATTTCCAGTTGGGCGGACTGGGGGGCTGGGGCCCCAGGGGGGTTGATCTTGGGGGCCACCCACGTACAGAAAATTTACCGGGCCTTTCGGACATAAATGCGCCCTTTTTCCCACAAAAAACAGTGTGCAAAACAAACTGTAATGTTAGTAAAATACAAAAAGTCCACAAATGTCCGTCTAACATATCATAAACGGGCAAGAGCTCCATCCAATTTCCCCCTCCACCCACTACAATACCCCCTCCCCCAATACAATACCCCCCCACCCCATAAAATACCCCCTTCACCCACATACAATATCCCCTCCACCCCCATACAATTCCCCCCCCCCACATCAATTCTCCCTCCCCCACATCAATATCCCCCCCCCCACTACACTACCCCCCCTCCACCCACATACAATATCCCCCTCCCCCCACTACAATACCCCCTCCCCCCCACATAAATCCCCCCCTCCACCACAACACTATCCCCCCCCAC
This sequence comes from Phyllomedusa bahiana, assembly GCA_025379985.1. NCBI lineage: Eukaryota > Metazoa > Chordata > Amphibia > Anura > Hylidae > Phyllomedusa > Phyllomedusa bahiana. The sequence continues at coordinate 140,973 of JAODAL010005290.1, forward strand.
CCAATCAAATACCCCCCCCCCCCCACATACACTATCCCCCCCCCCCCACATACAAAATCCCCCCCTCCACCCACATACAATATCCCCCTCCACCCACATACAAATCCTCCCCCCCAACATCAATTTCCCCCTCCCCCCACTACAATATCCCCCACCCACCTACAATATCCTCCTCCCCCACATAAAAATACCCCCCCTCCCCCCCACAACAATTCCTCCTCCACACTAAAATCCCTCCACCCCAACAATACCCCCCTCCCCCCACAAACAAAGTCCCCCACCCCCCACACAATAAACCCCCCCCACCCAAAACCAATATCCCCTCCACTTTCCATTGGTCACCCCCTCAGCACCTTAAAAAATAAACACCACAAGAAGTAAAAGTTAAACTCCTATAAGGGTCAATCGGGGACACTATACGCTGGTATATCCCGGCCCCGATATAACCTACAAAACACCAAGGGGACCCCCAGGGGTCAAAACCCCAGTCAATATAACCTACAACACCGCCAAAAAAGGGGGACCACATGGGGTCAACCCACTCAGATTATCCTCATCCCACCAAATAGAGCACATAAGATCAACCCCAAAGCCAGGTATAACTCCCAACACCACCTTTTAAAGAGACCACATAAGGTCAAAAAACCACTCAGGTATAACCTAAAACCCCCGCCTATAGAACCAAAAGGGGCAGACCCAGCTCAGGTAAACCTAAAACACCGATATAGAGACCCCATAGAGGTCGACACCGCTCGGGGTATAACCACCACCACCTATAGAGCCCACATAGAGGTCAGACACCGCTCAGGTATAACCTACAACACCGCCAAAATAGAGACCACATAGTTGTCAGCCCAGCTCAGGTATAACCAAACAATCCCCTTTAAAGACCACATAAGGCAGAAAACCACTCATTTAAAACTAAACACCACCTATAGAGACCAAAAGAGGTCAGACCCCCCGGTATAACCTACAAAAAAACACCATTAAGACGCAAGAGGCAAAAACCAGCTAGATTAACCTAAAACACCGCCATATAGAGCCCCACATAGAGGTCAGACACCAGCTCTGGATAACCTCCAACCCCACCATATAGAGCCCCACAAGAGGTCAGACACCACTCAATATAACCTACAACAACACCGTATAGAGACCACAAGGGTCAACACCAGCTCAGGTATAACCTACAACCCCGCCAATAGAGACCACTAAGGTCAGTACCAGCTCAGGATACATCACTTACGTGAATACAGCATTGACCAAATTGAAGTAAAAAAAACCCCTGAAACAGGGACTCCCGGAACGTCCTATCTGGGGAGTCGGTTCTTTTTCCCCCCGTTTTCTGATCGTTCCACCCCGCCATAAAGACTTGTCCGCCACCATTCATCCCTGCAGAAATTTCACAAAAATCTAAATCCTCAATTTTCCAGCTCTCTTTACCCCTTCCCCCCACTGTACAAACTATCCAGGGGTGGGAGAGCGGGGACAGGCCCAAAATTAAACCTGGGATCCCAAGGGGTTGGAAGGGGGATAATGAAAAACTATGGGCTGCTGCCTCACAATTAATAACCGGGGGTAGCAAAAACCCAGGTAGGTAGGGAAATAGGCAAGGCCCCATCTGTGGTTTGGGGTTTCTCCCATTAGGGAAATGAGGGAGTTTGGGGGCCCCTTTTTTAGGCTGAACGTTAGGGCCCCCTTTGTAATATACAGGAAAATTTGGGGTTCCATGAAGTAGTATACAGGCATTAAGGCCTCCTTTAGCTAGTGGCAGGAAGTCGGCCCCCCCCACCTTTTTGCTACTAGTAGGAAACAGGGGCCCCCCCTAGGGGTCAGGGGCCCCCCTGTAGGATAGGGGCCCCCCTTAGGTAGTCGGGGCCCCCCTTTTATCAGGGTCCCCCCTTGTAGCCAGGGGCCCCCTTGTACCCGGGGACCCCCCTGTATCAGGGGCCCCCCCCCCGTGTCAGGGCCCCCCCTGTAGCCCGGGCCCCCCCCCTTTTAGCCGGGACCCCCCTTGTATTTAGGGGCCCCCCTTGTAGCCGGGTCCCCCCCCTTTTAGCCAGGGGCCCCCCGTGTCGGGGGGGGCCCCCCCCCGTGTCAGGGCCCCCCTTTTTGCCCGGCCCCCCCCTTTTAGCCAGGGCCCCCCTTTTGTCAGAGCCCCCCCCTTTTTGGGAGTTTTAAAAAAAAAAAAAAAAAAAAAAAACCCCTTACCTTTCCCGGCTCCCGACCCCCGGGCCGTCCTAGCTGCCACCGGGGCCCCTATGCCTTCAGCTGCCCGGGGTTCAGCGGAGCGCAACGCTGGGGCTGGCTCCCCTGACACCCGCAGCCCCCGGGGTCGGGGGCATAGTCCCCCCGGGTACCGGGCTCGGTCTCTGGGCGCTCGGACGGGTTGGGCGTCGGGAAAATTTAAGGCCGGGGCCCCGGGCCCCCAAGCCCGGGTCCGGGGGGCCAGGGTCGGGGGGCCCCCCCGGGGTTACCGTCCCCGGCGGCCCCGGGCCGGGGTCCATTTTTAAAAATGTTCCCCTTTATTGCTTTCAGTCCCTGTATTATGGAAGAGGGAAAATTTCCCCTCGCAAATGCGACAAACCCGTTCCCCCTTTTAGTTGTAATTTTTTTTTCCGTCTTTCCGGGAGGACAGAATGTTGAGTGGGGGAACACCCGGGGCATGGTTGGTTCCCAAGGACTCTTTTTTTTGTAGCGGGGTGCCCAGGGGCCCACAGGGGGGTTGGCTCTAGGGCCCACCATTGAGTTTTGGGGCCACCGGGGAGTTTTATTTTTTGGGGTCCACCCTACGCTATTTTAAATGACTGTAATGCCTCTTTCTTGAAACTATTTAACTGCTTTTTTTGGGGTCTTCTGAGGGTGTATATGCTTTTAAAAAAAGACTTTAGGTTACCAGGCTCAGGGGCCCCCCAGGGGTTTTTCTATTCCCCAAAGGACCTTCTGAGCTGCCTAAATTCGCTAAGAATTTGGTTGGCACCTCTGTTACTTAAAGGGGTTTTTCACTATTTTGATTCATCTCCCTCAATCCTTTTTGGGTTTCATATGAATTCGGGCGTGTTCCCGGGGTTCTACTAGGCGCATTAAAAGCCGGTCTGTAGTAAGAAACCCTGAGGGGGATGCACCCTCAAGAGGGATATCTCAGTTAGGTGGGATACTGTTAATGGACACATATTAAAAAGTGACTTGTTCTTAAAGTTTTTTTTAACAAAAAAAGAAATTTTTTTTTAGCGAGCAACCCTTTAAGATAAGGGCAGTATGATTACTGACACGATGAGGGGGGTTCTCATTACAGATTGTGCATTGCGGTGTTAAAGTGGTTGCCTGGTTAATTTTTTGGGGGCATAAACAGTTTTTATTGTATTGACATGTATTAAAAATTAAGTATGTAATTATCTTCTGCGCATGCGCGATAGCCAGGATTCCGGTGCTGCTATACTGTGTCCTCCCACTGCCCACCACGAATGGAATATCGCACAACTATATACTGTGTGACATTCATTTAAGGAAGGGGCGGTGAAAGTCACAAAAGGGGAAAGCGCCTCCAAAAGCAGCTGCGCTGCAGTTTTAAATGGCATGAAACCGTACCCTGGGGGCCCGATGCCTAAAGGTCAACCAATACACCACGAAGCTGAAAGGGATTGACGTTGGGTTGAAATTGCAGAGACAAATAGAATGCACACATAATTTATAATACACGTTGATACAAAAAATTCTGTTTATGCACTTATGGACTTACGGAAATTAATGAAACCCCTCAAGGTAAAGGGCATTCCCATCTAAAGTGGGGTAATTGCTATTTTTTTAGTGAGGGTCAGACCTGGGAAACCCCCATGACATGGGATGGAGGATGCACGCTGATAAGTATGTCTCCTTCATTTTTTTTCCCCCATATACCCGCCCCACCTAAGGGTTGTGAAAGGATGTTTAGGTGAATGGGTTCATGCTGTAGTTCCCTGCAAAGCTAGGTGGGCAAGGGTGCCTCATTACAGGGAAAAAACCTGGGGGACTTACACTACACTCCCCCTTCTTTATCAAACGTAGTGGGTCCCAGGGGTCTAATGTATCAATTTATTAATAAAAAAGCCCTTTTAAGGGTTTTACATAAAAAAAAATATTTATAAATTATATTTCCCTTTTATGTTAGTGACAAAAGTTTTTTTTTTTTCCTCAAAAAAAAAGCCCTCCCCCAAAAATAAACCCCCTCCATATTTCCTTGTTATGAAAAGTTTTCTGTTATTGTAGATTTTTTGCCTTCTTTTTCTTTGTTTATTGTCTCCCAACCCACTTTTTCTTTTTTTTTCCCCCTAATAATAAAAATTTTAAAAAAAACTGTTTGGGTTTAAAAAAAAAAGCCCCCTTCAAAAAAACCCTAGCCCTTTTTTGGAAATTAAAAAAAAAAAGACCTTGTGTTATTTTTGGAAAAACACGGTAGTTCTGAGTCCCGACACACAGGAAGCAGTTCTGTGTGGAGCCCAGGAGCAGGGCAGTTCCTAGGCTAAAATTTCAATACGGGTGAAGAAATTTCGCCCTCCCCCCCCCCGCCGGTAAAAAATAATCGACTAGCCCCCAATTGCATCATCATTACCCAAACCAAAATATACAAAAGCTTTTCCACATTGGCTACGTTTTTTAAAAC